>VWYI01033951.1:304747-317214 GCA_013399455.1 Anthoscopus minutus
GGGCGGCTTCGAGGGGAGGAGAAACCACCGAGAGTGAGAGGGAAGCAGGAGAGGAGAGCCGGAGGAAGCCGGGCCACGGCAGAGAGAGACCGGCAGAAGATGTTGGGGTGTGTGTGCTTGTGTGTAAAACGCGGTTTCCCTCCTTCCCGAATCGCCGGGAGCCGCAGAGCCGCGCGGGGCTCGGGATGTCCCCGCAGCCGGAGCCGCGCTTACCTCGCGTCCTGCAGGGACTGCGGAGCTCGGGGAGGATGAGAGCTGGGAGAGGCAGAGGTCTGTGCCTGGCTCCGGAGCCAGCGAGGGGCGGCCGCGGCTCTGCCGGGCTGATGGAGCCCCTGGGTCCCGCCGTGCCTTCGCCCGGGTCCAGCCCCTGCCCCGGGCAGCGCCAAACTTCCCGTCTTTGTCTGGGCAGCCGCTCTGCGCCCAGCCTGTCATTAAGTGCCGATAAGCTGTCATCCACTTGGGCGGACTGTGATTCCCCCAGCCCCGGCAGCAGAGTGGGCGGGGAGGAGGTAATGCTCGCTCTGACCTTCGGGCTGGCTTCGGACCCTTAGATCATCATCCCGCTGTCACACAGACCCGCTGACCCAGTCCCATCGTCTGCCGCCCCCTGCTTGGGGCTCCGGCAGGGACGCGCCAAGGGCAGGTGACTGCAGTCGCCTTTGCACCTTAGCATTCCCAGGACTAAGGGGACTGAGGGGAGACGGCAAATTGCTCGTTCCCTGCCGAGGTCATGGGCTGGAAGGGGTCTGGGAAGGTGAGAGCAAGGGGACCCCTGATTTCCCCCTTCAGAGGTCCAGACCCCACACCAGCAAACAAAAGTGCTTATTTATCCCATGTTTCCTCTCCATGTCCCAAGACAGGGCCAGGAACAGGTGTTGTCTGGCTGCAGGACTCTGCAGGGATGCAGGTCTCCAGCCTCATCCTGACCTCCAAGCAGATTCTCACCCCTGACCACTCTGGAAGAAAATAATGGGCACACCTGTAATGCTTGGCAGGGTTAGGATAGGTGGTGGGATGCACAGAGCTGGCTCTGTAGCTTCCAGGGGCTGCTTTGCAAGTCCATCATTTCTCTAAGGAACAGCTTAACTAAAGCCACAAAAGCTTCAAAAATTAATTTTCCCATGTAAATTATTGCATTAATATAACCCAGAGGTTCTGTTTATGAAATGTTTAACTCACCAAAGTTTTTCAAGTGTTCATTCTTCTTTTTCCATTTTTCCAGAAATGGTGACACCTGCGAACTAAAGTTTACTTCTCAACCTCCTGGTATTTCTTTTTCTGCATTTCAGTGTTCTGCCATCCTCAGAAATTCTTGACTGGAGTCAGTAAGTTTCAAAATTAATAAGAGTTATGTATTAGGAAGGTCACATTAACTTTTTTGGGCAGTGGACCAGGACTATTCAACATTTAAAAGTTTAAACATTTTCTCAGTTACTTAAAGTCCTTATAAAGTTAAAACAGCAGAAAAAAAATTAGAGAGAGAGAGAAGACATATTTTGATTGAGAAAAGAACCTGTAATTTTCTTGGATCGATTTCACTTTCCCTTTGAGCCTAATGCATGTCTGCTCAGCACCAACAATATTTTTATTGACTTCACTGGGACCTGATTGAGCCCTAGATTCACAGATATGTCTGGATCCAAGCTCCCAGATACTCCTGGGAGAGGTTCTAGAGATGAGATCTGGGATAAGGAATGTATTTTGGATAACAACCTCAGCAAAGTGTTAGTTTGTCAATGAAAACACATATGGTGCACAAGAGGCCAATGTAATGTTCTCCCAGGCTACAGCCTAATTCCAACTGTCCAGCCATATAACCTTGGAAAAACAGGAATGCTTAGAAAGTCTGGTGATAATTACATGGTGTGTCCCACTGCTCATCTATCGAGTTGTTTTTGATTTCCCAAATGACAAAGAAGTTGGCTGGGCTGCCCTGTTACACCAAGCAAGGATCCAGGCTTTCCAGGAAGGTACAAATTATTTTGTAAAATTACCCCACAGATTAGGAAACCTGTCCTGTTTTTCAGGACAATTTCAAAACTGCAGTAACTCAGCAAGGCAGTGCAATACTGGAAAGATGTGTCAGTCATGCCTCGAGCAGTGAGAGGGAACATCCAGTCTGAGAGCCTGGAAGTAAGTGGAAGGATAAATCATTGGAATGAATCATCTCTTTCCTTGCAGTTTTGCCCTCTTAGCCTCTTTTTACAGTTACAGTAGTGCCTTTAAACAAGAAATCCTGTTAGCATGTCCCAAGTTGTGGATGACACTAAATCCTTGTCAAACAGTTCTGACCTGGAAATTTCAAGGCTGACCTTTCCCAACTGAGAGATAGAGAGCCACAAATCCTCAATTAGCTTTGAGGCACAACGCAAGTCTTGTACATTTTGGATCAAATTCAATCCTGATGAAAGAAGATCCAATCCTCTGGAGTCTCTGGGAGCTACAAGCTGCTGCCATTAAAGTTGTGTTTCACCCACTGGGTTTGTCTGTGAAATCCTTTAGGATCCTGGAAATAACAGCCTGGGTGGCAGGGGATTCCTCATCCTATAGTGCTTTAGTCACATAAGAAACTTTGCTCTAAGTGTTACAAACACTCTCATGAAGGAGATTGTGGAGATACTTGAAAAGTTGTTAATGATTTTATCCAGGTGTCTTTCCAAATTTTTATAAAAAGGTTTTAGATCACCTCTTTTTCAATGATCAGGCACATTAGAAGAGGTTAGGAAACCATGAATCCAAGGTCCTGTGGTCTGCCTACAGCCCCCTGACAAGTAGTCAGGGCCTAGCAGGGATGACCTACCCAGAAGCACCTGTCTTTTACCACTAATTGAACAATTCCTTCTTGCAAATTAAGATAATTCTGCTCAGTTTTCATTGTTCTGGTGTTAGGACTGACATTTCTACGTCATTGCACAGGGAACATGGCAATTACTGTGGGAAGTAACATTTGTTCTGTAAAGTTATAAGAAGGCTGAATCAAATCCAAGAAATTTGTCTGCCCAACATGTTCTAAATACCAAAAAATCAGCATTTGCTAGACATGTGTTCAACAGAGGGCCATACCTGGGGATGGACCAGTTTGGGTAAGATCCTATTCAAAAATCTACCAGTAGGAACACAATTTTTCACATAGGAAGGCTTTGTCCCTCCTGAGGGTTGAAAGCCTCTCTTCTCTTAACTTTATAGGAAACTTTAATATGATGATAATCAGAGGGATGGAGCAGCTCTGCTAATAAGGAAAGGCTGAGAAAACTTGGATTGTTCAGCCTGGAGAGAAAAGACTTTGGGGTGACCTAATGCAGTCTTCCAGTCCCTGCAGGGAACCTGGAGGAAAGATGGAGCAAGATTATTTATAAGAGCCTGTAATGACAGTACAAGGGGAAATGGCTTCACATCAAAAGTGAGGATGTTTAGATTAGATATTAGGAAAGAATTTATATCCTGAGAGTGGCAGGACACTTGAGCAGGTTGCCCAGAGAAACTGTGAATGCCTCATCCCTGGAAGTGTCCAGGGCCATGATTTGTTGGTCTTGTCAGAAGTTTTAACAATGCAAACATTATGATTACAGTGCTCAAGTCTGCTCATCTTGAAGCTTCCCTTTAGTGGTGCATTAAAACCACTCAATAAATTTATTTCTAAAGGGCTCATTACTAAATGAAATACTCATTATAAATAATTTTGTAAAGAATTCTTAAAGATTAATATTTTAGGCTAGTCTTCTGGAAAGTGCTAGATATTCCAGCATTTGGAATAAGTTACACAGTCTTTAACCCCTACCCTAGGGCAGCAACATAATGCAACATTGTCCCTTTTTCAGACCTTGTGTCGTTCTGTGGCTTGGATGCTGTGAAAACTCACTCAGATGGAGACCTCCTGGCAGCTGTTTTGAGTGACTTTAGCTTGCTTGTTGATATTGAAATGGATTTGTGGTTGATAAATAAGACACCATCACAATTATTGGTGCATCCTTCCTGCCAGTCTCACCGGATGTGCTGGGAGCAGAGTGTTCCTGGAGACTGAGGAAACTTCTGCATCCTTCTCCTCCTGCCCTCTCCCATTTCCATGGCTCCAATTCCCTCCACACACAGCTGGCATTTCCAATCAGCCCAGGACAAAGTTCTTACAGGCCTTTAATTATTTATTTAAAGGTCAAGTAACACCTACCTCAGAAAAACAATCAGAAAGTCTTCTTACAAGGAAGACACAGGCTGTTCCTCAGTTTTCTTTTTCTTCTGCTTAGCCAGGTTGTATCTTTGTGCCCCTCACAAGGCACCCCTGCATTTGTCCACCACCCATAGCAGTTGTGGCTGGCCAGGCTCTTCAGTTTAAACAAAATTATGAACTTAATTAAAGCAGTCATATTTGGTCAGGAGTGCGAGTGTTTTTGGAGTGAACCAGTGTGGCTTTAAGGCAAAATGTTCTACTTGCTTCTTTATGGTCAATGACATCTTCAAGGGAGAAAAGGAGATGCTTTGTGCTTGGGGGTTATGTTTTTATAAGTGGCATGTGCAAGCAGTGGATCAAGGGTATAACAGTTCCAGTAGACTGAAAATTTTACATTTAACATCAGCTTCATTTTTCTGTCAGGGCTGACGAGGCAGCCATGAGGAGTGTGGCATTAAAGTGGGTTAGACACTTTTAAAATACTATATTGTTTTACTGTAACAACACAAGAATATTGTGAATTTGTGGGTAGCGTATTAAAATAGGAAACTCTCTGAGGCCTGGCTAGAAATCAAATTATTGAGGTATCGTGGAGGAGGAAAAGAGATTTCTGCAAGATTAAACATAAATAATATGTAATAAAAGGACATCTTACAGCTATCCAGGGGAGGGATCAGCTGATGGATCAAAAGAAGCAGTGGCATTGTCCAGTCAGGAGGAGGAGGTGCAAATGACAAATTGTATTTCTTACATTTTCAGACATTAACCTAGAGAATAGACTGGAATGGGATCATCACCTTCCAACAACTGCTGCAAGAAATGGACTCACATAAGCCATAACACAAGTGAATAATTGTGACCATTGAACCTACCATGAATTTTGTTTAAAAACACATGTTGGGTGGAGGCAGTGCTCTGCAGGAAGTATCACATGTTAGTAGAGTAAGCATCAGACCCTTCTCCTTTTTTATTTTCTGAACAGCAGCAAGATAATCAGAGGAAGGGTAAAATGTTAAACTTTCCTTGTAAAAAAAAATGACACTTGTTATAAAAATACATTTTAAGGGTGCAAGATATGCATTCTACAGCTGTTCCTTCAGAGGAGTAAAAGGCCTGAAAAACTTGAGTGTAATTTATATGAAAAGCAGCAGACATTTAATTAATCGCAGTCCTAGAATTTTACAGCCAATATGTGGTCTCTGAACATCTCTGCTCTACTTAGCAGAACATCTGTAGTAGAAAAACAGAGCTCAAGTAAGTCTGCATTCTCTTTTAGCCCTCCAAACCTTACCACTTTTTGTCATTATTTCTCTAAATATTTTTCCAAAGATGTGTATGTTCAGCTTCTCCCTGTCCTCCCAGCCTTTCTTTTGCACATAGCGTGGATATAGATCCTATATTCTGAAATAGATAGATCTGAAATTCTGGGGCAACTATAATAAAAGAAATGCCTCAAATATTATTATTTTTTTAAAATTATTTTATTTTTCAGTCAACTTCTCAGTTGCTGCAAATTGGGGTGGTTCCACGTGGGCAAATTGTTAGAGGCACAGCTTTATGAATTTACACATCTATAAATGATATTCCAGTACTGGAGGTGGAATATCTTTTTCCATGTCATCTGAGGCATAAACCAGAAAATGTACTTCCCTAGACTTCAAAGTCAAAACTGTAAGAGTGATTAAAGAGAAATTTAAAACAAGCTTTCACTTGCCAGATCTCACCTGGCATTAATACACACGCTCCACCACTTCAGAGATCAAGTTCTGGTTGCTGTATGCATGGATTTTTCCATCTCAGTCCTGGTTGCCCTGAAACTGGGGGGGAAGAACTTTGCAGGTCCTGTGAGCAAGGAGGGAATGCTCTCAGGTGGCACCACTGCCTGGCCCAGAGCTTCATCTGGCTTATCCTTGCTCCAAAGAGAAATCCTTGCCACGAAAGGGAAAGGTGGAGAACCTAGAGCTTGCTTTCACAACATTAATCCCCAAGCAGGACCATTTTGAGAGCTCTTGCTGTCTAGGAGGGCTCATAGGTGCTCCCAGGGTGCTTCTGGGGTAGGATCATGGCTCTGCTTTTGGAAGGATGTTCCTGTTACCTCCACTGGCTGTGCATTGGTTTGCACCAGAGAGGGGCCACGGAGGATTCTTTTGGGGTGAAACTCATCCAGAAATATGTTCCCATGGGCACACAGGGTACAGGAATAGAGAGAGCTAGACCAAATGAATCCTCCTAAGGGGGTACTGAGTGGGTACCATGTCCTGAGCCAACTGTTCTGTGTCCAGATCTCCCATCCAGCTGCACTCCTTCCTAGAGCAGCCAGTCCTGCTACTTTAGAGGAACATCAGGCTGCAGTGTCAGCTGAGCCTTGCACAATGTTCCTTTTCCATGGTTTTAGACACTGTGCAGGCTGAGATGTTCCATCTGTAAGACAGGGATGTAGCTTTTGGGATATATTTTCCTGTCTCTAGCAATGGAAAGCATCCATTTAATGATTAGCACAGACATGTTAATGATCAGCATGTACATTTTAATGTTTAGCACATATCTTGCAGTGTACTCACTTCCCTCAGAAGGGCTGGGAGGTCCATGTGACATTTAAAAGCTATTTTAGTCTTTCTTTAAGGGCTTAAATGGGTCTCAAATGATGCATTAGTCTCAGGCTGGCCTTGGGTGTAAGGGTGCGATTCACCCCGAAAGAAAAGCCCAAATACAAGTCTCATCACAGCTGCAATATTCATTTCTGGAAGGAGCCCAGCAGGTCTTATCCAAGCCACTACAGACAGGCAGTTTGAGTTTTTCCAGTTCCTAATGATTACACAGTATCCTGGAGTCAGTTGGACAACTTCCACCGAGAGTGAAACTCTTTGTATTTAATATCCCCCGAAAATAAAAGTGGTATAAGAGAAGGGCCTCAGTCTTTTTCTTCTTTTATTGCTGCTGTTGAAAAGGTTTAGCCCACAGGGATTGGAGCACTGGGCAAAAATACAAAATATGCAGTACATCCTGTTACACCAAAGCAGGCAGATCCTCTCCCGTAACAACCAGACCAGTACAATGGGAGACTTTGTCTGGTTTTCCTGACCATGCAGCCTGCATGGGCCGTCATTAGGGTTTCCATTTCAGGAAGTTAAATGGTAGAAATTGATAAATATCATGACTCCTTTTTCACCATTGTTCCGGGAGGGTGTGTGCTTGAAAGGAATGAGGGAGCTCTATTACCTGATACTGCAGTGGAAGTATTCCTGTAACAGGAAATTATTTCCCTCCCTACTGGACACCCAGAATATCATCAAATATGAGTCTTGGAAATCTTCAGCAGCCATGATGCAAAGAAATTTGTGAAGAAATTAATAAATGCGATGTTTAACATATATAATATGTGGGCAGAGCACAGAACAGCTTGATTTGAGTTGATGTGAACAACTGGTCGTTTCAAAAATCCCATCTATTCTGACCTTCAGCAGCAGAAAAACCTGAGGTCCTCTAGACAAAAACACTCTTTCACTCTATATCATGCTACAAAATCTCTTGTGGCCTGAAATGGATTTACAAAGGAGTATAGAAACACCCAGCCCACCTTTCAGGGCGTTCAATTAGAGCAAGAAACTTCCCAACCAAATGAAACTTTTGCTCTCCTGTATAGTCTAAGTTGCAGGGATTTCATCATAGTCTCAAGGCTGCTTCCCAAATCACCTATTCTCTCTCAGAACCCTTCTGCTTCTCTGCTCTCTTGCCTGAAATATTTTCAGATTTTTTTTCTCCCTAGGGAGCATTTTGCAATGTTCATGTCATGGTCTAGATCATAACCACACCAGGCAACCTTATTTCCTTCCTGATGTTTACTGGGGTTTATATGCTCCAGTATGAACTGACAAATGTGTGTACTCAAGCCCTTGCCAGTGAGCAGCATGACTTTCCGTGGTTCATAAAAACTCACCCATCCCCAGTGCAGCAGAACCATTCTCCTCTGCTCAGACCAGGAGTTCACCACTTCCTAACATGGAAACCATATGGTGACACATTTTAAGAGAAAACATAACCAAGCAATGTCACACCCATGACCTTTCCCAACAAAAACCTGCCCTTTCCATGCTGGAACTCCATCCAGTACAGGCACCTGGTGTCCCACGAGGTGCCAGCTGCTGTTGTGTGAAGAAGATGAGTACTACCACTATGTTAATGCCATATGTTTACACTCAAAACACTCAGATTGACCCACTTTACTCATCAAAACTTGGTATTTTCAGGGAAGAAATGAGAGCTTTGGGAAAGGTGTTCCAATGCTTATTAACCTTAACTGGTAAAAAATGGCATCCAGCTCCTAATCTGAAATCCTTTTAGCTGCAGTGCCCAGACATCACACCTTATTAAACATTTTCGTGCCAGTCTGAAGAGTCTGCTACTTCTTTTTCCTAGTTAGTAAAATTATAGATAATAGCTCGTCAGTCTGACACTTTCCTTGCGAGGCTTAAGCACAGTAAGGACCTTTTGCCTATGCAAAGAACAATTTTTCAATATTAATATTTCAGTCTGTGTTTTGGCCTCCTTCAGCTAATCAAAATTATCTTTAAGCTGTGGATATTGCTGCTGGACTAAGCTATGCTCCAGCTTGGCCTCCATAGCTCTATTGGGCAGAGGCCACACCAGGAACTCATTACCTGAGGAACAGCAGTAGCTCCTCCCTTTGCTTTTTCATAGCCCCTGCTTCTCTGGAGAGAATGTTCCCCTTTTAAGGTCATGGTTTACAGCCTTTGTTTACAGAGGCACTGCTCTGCTCCATACCTCATCATCAGGATCCTGAATTCTTCCTGCCAGTGTCCAGGCCATTTTGAAGCTTAGACTGCCTCCAAAACTGATTTTATTATTTATGTGACTCCATTTTTATACTCCAGTGACCAGTGGTGTCCCTCAGGGGTCTGTGTTGGGATAGATTAGATAAAAGGAAGGAATTGTTCCCTGTGAGGGTGGGGAGGCCCTGGCACAGGTTTTCCACAGGAGCTGTGGCTGACCCTGGAAGTGTCCAAGACCAGCTTGGATGAAACTCTGAGAAACCTGTGATAGTGAAAGATATGCCTATCCACAACAGTGGGGTTGGATGTAGATAATCTTCCAACCAAGGTCATTTTATGACTCCATGATTCTTTGTCTATTTTCAGGCCACAGATAAAATTATTAAACTATGTTGTGCTAAGAATTGTGTATTTTGCTATGGAGAAGGAAAGCCTTGCTTGATACAGCCTCTTTACAATCACACATCGAGGTCTCTCAGTTTCCAATCCAGTCAACGTTTGCTGCATATTTTCTGTGCCTCAGCAAATCCACATGAACAACACTGAGCAACCACGGTGTAATGAGGGTGAATAATAGTTCTTGGTTGTACAGTCACTTCCTCCTTATCCCCTGTGAGCTGCAGCATTTGCCTTCCAGGCCCAGGGCTGCTGTGTAGGACGTGGCTGTAGGGGTCCCTTAGAGTGAATTCAGGCTTCCTGAGTGCCACTGACGAAGACATGACTTCAGCCCTGTTTTGGCTGCTTGGACATGTTTCTACTTATAGGCCTGAGGTAGCGCCTCCCTCCTGCACTTCACAGAGACATAAAAACCCCCTGTCCTTTCCTGTTTGCATCTTCTGAAGAGTTCATTTTGGTAAATTCTAATTGCAGGGGGATTTTTGTCTTACTTAGAACAGACTGTCTGCAGTTTTGTGTAGATGAGGTCAGAGCAATTTTATAATGAAGAGCATTATAGCAGTCTCACATTCTTACTCCCTCATCAGTGGGATCAGGGAGAGAATTGGAAGGGTAAATGCTGGAAAACTCATGGGTCAAGAGAAAGACAGTTCAATGGGGAAAGCAAAAGTTGCACACAAGCAGAGCAAAACAAAGAATTAATTCACTTTCTGGGCAGGTGCTCAGTGTCCCCAGGAGAACAAAGATCCCCATCACACCTAACAGTGATTTGAGGGCACAAACCCCATCACTCCTAATGTTCCCTCTTCCTCCTTCTTCTCTACACTTTATATCCTGATCAGGATGTCACAGGGATATCCTTTGTTCAGTTAGAGTCATCTGTCCTGTTTGTGTTCTCCCCAGGCTGACAGGATGAAAAGAAGGAAAGGCCTTGACTCTGTGTGAGCTCTGCTCAGCAACAACAAAATCATCTCTGTATTATCAAACCTGTACTCAGCACAACCCCAAAACACAACCGCACACCCGCCACTGGGGAAAAATTTACCTCTACTCCAGCTGAAAACAGCACAAGGAGAAAACATTTCGTTGATGAGGAAAATCTGCAAGTTCTTGACAAAAAGACCCATTGCACCTCGCTATGCACAAGCTGTACTTGTCCTTGGAAGCAAGTGCTGAGTGAGGCGCAATATTTCATTTGGTTTGGTTTGGTTTTGGTGTTTTTTTGATCTATGTGCTCATTTACAGTGATGCAGAGTAGTCCCCATTCTAAGTAGTCAAGGAATGCTGCAAGAATGCAGCATTCATGCACATATGGAAATGAGTGACTGCATGAAATGCAAGGCCTATCAGACTGTCTGCTGTCTGCAGAGTAACTAACCCCTGTGGTCCTCTCCCCTCCCTCATTTGCCTAACCCTGTTTTGACAAGCACCTAGAATGGTTCAGCTGTGATGTTCCTGCTGCTCCTGCTCTGCATGCCCAGAGGTTCTGCACTACTTCTCTCGACACAGTGACTTGCATGGAGCAGAGGCAGAATTCCAAAGCAAAGCCAGCAGATGCTGTGGGTCTGTGAAAGCCACATGAAGTTGGAGCTCTGATGGTTTTCATTATGTTGTGGTGTGAGTGCCCTGCATTCACATGGCTTGATGGATTTTAGCAAGCTCTGCCCTTAGTTTGAGTTTCAGGCTCTTTCTGCAGATTTGAGGGAACTCTGTGTGCATGTAAAGGGGATGATTTTATTTTATTTTTTGATTTTGGAAAGCAAAACACTCTCCAGCCTCTTTACTTGCTGTGCTATGAGGAAAACGCTGAGGGAGTTATTGGTCAATACCTCTTAGAGAAAAGTTAGTAATGTTTCCCAGTAGTAAATGTTGTGGCAAAGATGTGAATTCCTTTCAAGTTCTGAATCAGATTTTTTTTTCCCTTTAAACCATCCCTCAGATCTGAGCTCTGAAAAGAAGGGTTTTCATACTGAACTCAGAACTCTGTATTGTTAATGGGACTGTCAAGGTGCTGTTTCTAAAAGATATGATTCAGAGAGCTCAGCCACCCACGTGGCAAATGCAACCACAAGAGGCAACACTTCAGAGCATCCTATCTGAGAATCCATCTAGAGGACATTTCAGACAGACCTGAGGCTCCTCTGCTCATGCTTGGAACTGCCTGGACACGAGCCAGCTCTAATTTAGAAGTCCTGCAGACATGCTAGCTCAGTTCTGTGTTTGAGCTAATATCAAAGCCCTTGCAATCATTTTCCTTGAGATGATGTTTTGCAGGTAAAGTTCAGTCCTCAGGTGATCTAGGGTTTTGTTGCCTCCGTGGATGTCAGAGGAATTTCGCCTCAGAATAAAAGCACTCAGGGGAGGAGATGTTTTTCTGCTTTCTGACCGGCCATAACCATTGATTTGGCCCAGCAGATTGTTCTACCGAGGCCACAGCTGCTTTCAGGGAACCTCTTTGGACCCTGCTGAACATGAAGCAGGTTTTTGACAACCTCCACCAGCTTTCCCTGCCTTGCTTTGCACCCACCCAGGCCCGGCCAAAATCCAGCCCTCAGCCAAAGCCTGTAGGACTCCTTTCCTAGTGCACATACTTTGCAGATAAAATAAATAACCTGAATCAGAAGAAAACCAGGCAGAAACCCCCTGCCTGCAGTCACGTGTCACACCCAAAGCAAAATCAAGGGCTCTTGGCTCTCCGTCCCAGCAGACAAGTTTGCACCTGAACAATTTGGAAGCAAAATCTTTTCAGGAAAAAGGCATCTGGCCCAAAATGTAGTATGGATTCCTTTGTTTAGTTTAGCTGAATCCCATGTTTTTGCATTTTCATCCCTCAATCCTCCCTACCAGAGAAACAAATCTCCGGTAATTCGAACACATGTATGCTCTGCGCTGACTCCCGACTCGGGTAACTTGTTCCATATTCTCAGCACCATTTGCATTAAACAGTTCTGCCACGATTCCCCTGTGCTCCAAGTGCAGAGAAACAGATGGGCAAACAAAGCAAAGAACGGCCCTGCCTCGCTGCACCTGAGTTTTGGGTTGAAATCTATGCAAACTTGGGGACTAATCAGGTCATTTTAAAATAAGGGAAATTCCTGCAAAACTTTCCCCCCCCC
>VWYI01033953.1:0-18764 GCA_013399455.1 Anthoscopus minutus
ATCACAGAATAAACTGAACTGGAAGGGATTCTCAAGGGTCATCAAATCCTACTCCTAGGCCTGCACAGGACCGTCCCCAGGAGTCACACCACATGCCTGAGAACACTGTCCAAATACTTCTGGAACTCTCTCAGGCTTGATGCTGTGATCACTGCTCTGGGAACAATGGAGCCTGTTCCAGCACCCTCAGGGTGAAGAACCTTTTCCTAATATCCAACCTAAACCTCCCCTGACACAACTCCAAGCCATTGTCTTGGATCCTGTCACTGGTCACCACAGAGAAGAGATCAGTGTCTGCTCCTCCTCTTCCCCCCTTGAGGATGCTGAAGACTGCAGTGAGGTCTGTCCTCAGTGTCCTCCAGGCTGAACAGACCAAGTGAGCTCAGCCACTCCTCACACGGCTTCCCCTCCAGGCCCTTCACCATCCTCATGACCCTCCTTTGGACACTCTTTATATTGTGTCACCCAGAACTGCGCCCAGCACTGAGGTGAGGCTGCCCCAGTGCACAGCAGAGCAGGACAATCCCCTCCATGCTCAGTTGGCCATGCTGTGCCCGTTGCCCCCCAGGACAGGGTTGGCCTTCCTGGCTGCCAGAGTACTGCTGGCTCAGTTTTAACTTGCCATCGACCAGGTGCCTTTCCGCAGTGCTGATCTCCAGCCTCTTGTTCTTCAGTCTGTACACATAGATCCAGAGTTTCCCCATCCCAGGTGCAGAATCGGGCACTTGACTTTGTTAAACTTCATACAGCTGGTGATTGCCCAGTCCTATAATTTATTGATATTTCTCTGGAAATCTTTCAAGGGAGTCCACAGCTCCTCCCAATTTTGTTGGAGGGCACATGATGGAGATAGTTTTCATCTAGTTATTTTTCTGTTTGCATTCTATTGCTCTGCTTTGTAGATGAATAGCAAAAATGATAATTTCTATTTAAATATCTCAGTGTCAATATCTGTCTGAGAAGCAGTACATGGTTTTCTGGGCAAATGGGAAATAACATTTCCCCTTCACCAAAGGGAAATCACCCTTGACCAATCTAATAGCTTTCTGTGATGTCATGGCAGGATGGGTTGAGGAGGAGACAGCAGTGGGTGCTGCTTACCTTGACTTCAGCTTTTGACACTGTACATAACATCCTCATAGGTAAGCTCAGAAGATGTGGGTTGAATGAACAGTGAATCAAGAACTGGCTGCATGGCAGAGCTCACAGGGTCGTGATCAGAGGAGTAGAATCCAGCTGGAGGCCTGCAGTCAGTGGCATTCCCCAGGGATCCATACTGGGTCTGGCCTTACTCAGCTTGTTTCTCAGTGACCTGGAGGAAGGGACAGAATGTGCCCTCAGCGATGATGATGATGATGATGATGATAATGATGATGATGATGATACAAGACTGGGGGAGTGACTGATACAGCTGAAGGCTCATTCAATGGGGCCTTCACAGGCTGGAGAGTTGGATGGAGAGAAACCAAATGAGTCCTGCACCTGGGGAGGAATAACTGCAAGTACCAGCATAGGCTGGGGGCTGACCTGCTGGAGAGCAGCTCTGCAGAGAAGCACCTGGGAGTGCTGGTGGGTGACAAACTGGCCAGGAGGAACAGTGCCCTTGTGGCCAGGAGGGCCTATGGGGTCCTGGGGTGCATTGGGAAGGATGTGGCCAGAAGGCTGAGGGAGGGGATCCTGCTGCTCTACTCTGCCCTAGTGAGGTCACGGCTGCAGTGCTGGGCTCCTCAGTACAAAAAAGGCAAGGAGCTACTGGAGAGAGTCACAAAGATAGTGAGGGGTCTGGAGCATCTCTCCTATAAGGAGAGATTGTGGGGGCTGGGCCTGTTTATTCTGGATAAGGGAAGACTGACTGCATTTATGCATATAAATACCTCAGAGGCAGGTACCAAGAGGATGGTGCCAGACTCTTTTCAGTGGTGCCCAGTGACAGGATAAGAAGCAAATGGCCATAAACTAAAACACAAGATGTTACATCTCCCCATGAGGAAGAACTTCACACTGAGGGTGGCAGAGCTGGGCTGGTCATGGCTGCCCAGGGGGATCATGGAGTCTCCCCTCTGGAGACATTCAAAACCCACCTGGACATATTCCTGTGTAATATGCTGCAGGTGACCCTGCCTTGCCAGGTGGGTTGCTCTAGATGATCTCCAGAGGTCTCTTCCAAGATTAAAAATTCTGTGATTCTGTGGTTTTTTCAAATATTTTATCAAGTTCAAGAAAGATTTATTTTCCCAGACAGCTGTTCATTTCTATTAGAAGAACCAGAGTCACAGAAGATGCTTTATGGATCCAAGCCACATATTGAATGCTTGTGCCAGATCTGTTTAACTAAGACTTTTCTTTATATGCATAATATTGTTTATTGCCCTCCTCAAAGCTCTTGGTAGAAATATTTGTTCCTATTAATTTCTTAGATTATTCAGTAGAAATATGCTAATGAGTTTAAAGAAAATCTGATGAGTTTTGCTTTCTATTAAAAGCAAATTTTCCATTGATTTAGTCTTATTTTCTTCATCTGAACTGAAAAATGGAAGTTTATGACACCTCTTGTCTTCTCTGGCTTCCTTCAGTTTTTATTCAGACGGGTAAATTTCCACAGTAGTTTCTCCCTCCTGCCAATTTTTTTTCCTGCATTCTTTACTCAACTTTCTCAAAGCAAGACATTTTTCAATGGCCAAAGCTTTTCACTAATTTAATTTTTTTTTTCTCTCTCTCTCCCTTATCTATGAGAGTGAAATTGCTGATGGTTCTTCAGTCTGATGTGTACACAGGACTGAATTTCAGGATCTGTCAGATGCTTTGCAGCTTTTCTGGGTGAGCAAAAATATTTTAAGTCCAGCTCTGTGGCTCTGCAATCTGTCTATAAGCCGTTCCTCGGGCATATGACTAATTTAAATATCAGTTTAAATTCTTCCTCAGTTCTGTTCAAAATTTCTCTAAGATGAAATCATTAGTTTCAGGTTTCATGTTTCAGATACTCTTTTAGGTTTTGCTCCTTTGGGAAGATTTTATCAATATTTAGGCAGTTTTAGAATTGTGAAATCTTATCTCTTTTATAAATGAAGTAGAAGCTTCACAGCACCTTCCACATGAACACTCTCCCTCCAACTAAATGAAAGCAGTCAAAAACTTACTTTTCTACAAACAAGGAAAAATAAGTGCCAGAGGCTTTGCATTACTTTTTAATTTTAAATTATCTGCACAAATCACTCAGTAAAGCAGGTCACAAAAGAACACATAATCCAGTGTCTCCTCAGGAATATCAACAGATGTGGGCTTAAATGAGGACACTGTATGTTTTCTCGCACCGTAGCATGAGAATTTATTGGTATTTTAGCATGATACATTTTGATACTAACAGTTAATATTATTTTTTCTTATTTTTCTCTTTTTTTTGTTGTTGTCTTTGCTTTATCTTGCTGTATTTAGAGAATAGGCTTGTATGAAACTTGTCACCCATCAGAGAATTAATTGGCCTGGAGACTCCTGAATTTTATGAACTATCTGTTTTAGAGGAAGTTTAGTAACATGAAAGTTTAAGAACTAGAGAATGCATTTCAAATAAAAAGAGATTTGCACTGGATTCTGAATATTAGCATTAATACTCCAGGCTTAAGGCACAGGTTTACTTTTAAGTGCTGGTAATATTTCAGATGCTGTACTTGCATAAAAGCTATTGATTTATTGTCTTTGACTTCTACAGTAATACTAACTGCACTATTAATTCATTTAATATATTTCATAAAATCATACCTGACAATTCAATATATTAATTACACTGGTGTATGTACACTAACAAATATGGCATATAGGCTTAGTTTCAGAGATGCAATTATTAATGCATTTTAGCTTCAGTAGCGGCCTTCAGAAACCACTGCATTACACTTAGCTGTGAGATATAAATATATATATATATCTATGATTATTTCACATAGTGGTGACCTATATGTATAGGTCTTGGGCTAGAATTTATTACTTCATGTAAGAGCTTTTTAGAATTTAATAAGGTTTTAGGGAGATTAGCATTGCATCTATTTATTTAAATTTCTATTAACTGAAAAATTTAATGTAATGAAAAAAGTTATGACAGAATCAAATATTATGTAGGACTGATGATGATGATGATGATGATGATGATGATGATGATCTCCTCCAAATTCTACAGATAGCAAAAGTATTAACTAATGCATCTGTTTATTTTTTGTTTACAGAAAAAAACCCCATAGAGTCTGCTTTGCCTTTAACTATTTATGGTCTTTCAGTTATCATTACTTTGGAGCTATTCTGAAGTGATCTTTCTGAAGGGCTTAATTGGGAATTTTTAGAAGCTGCCTACTTCTCATGATACTGATTTTGCATTTATGGCATCTTTATTCCTTCCTACTGCAGCCATCGTTGTGAACTTATTACCGAAACATTTATTCATTCATTAAGTAAAAACATGAGGAACCTACTATTCTCTCATCATAGTTATTAGAGGCTACCAAATTCAATGTTCCCTGGCCCATTGTATACTATGACTGGCTTGGTAGATGATGTATCCACTACAGCAGTGGATATTGTCCACCTTTACTTCATCAAGTAAAGGCTTTGGACACTGCCACTCATCAGATTGTCACAGAAAAGCTGCTGAAGCGTGGGCTGGAGAGGCAGCCCAGTGAAGTGGGCTGAAAAATGGCTAAACAGATGTTCTGAAACCCTTGTTGATCAGTGGTGTGAAGTCTAGATGGAGTCTACTGGTGTCTTCCAGGGGTCAGTACTGGGTCCAATCCTGTTCAGCTACTTCATTAATGACCTGGATGATGAGTCAGAGGGTATCCTCTGAAAACTTGCAGATGACACAAAACTGGTTGGAGCCTCTGATACACCAGAGAGTTATGCTGCCATCCTGGTCATCAACAGGCTAAAGAAATGGGCTGACTGGAACTTTGTGCAGTTCAAGAAGAGGGAGCACAAAGTCCTGCACCTGGGGAAGAATGACCCCAGGCACCAGTACATGCAAGAGACTGTCTGGAAAGCAGCTTTCCAGAAAAGGATACTGGAAGTCTTGGTGCTCAGCAGGAGCATGAGCCTGCAATACATGCTTGTGGCAAAAAAAAGGCTGATGGTATTCTGAGCTGCATTGAGAGGTGTATTGCCAGCAGGTCGAGGTAAGTGATCCTTCCCCTGTACTGAGGACTGGTGAGCCACAGCTGAAGTGCTGTTTGCAATGTATATAAACAGCAGAAGGGAAGGTGCAAAGAAGACAGATCCAGGTTCTTTTCAGTGACAGGACCAGAGGCAATACTGAGGTGCAGGAGATTCTGTGTGTACGTGACCCTGCTTGAAAAGCAGGTTTGAATTACAGAGCCTCCAGAGGCCATTTCCAGCATCAACCACTCCATAATTGTATGGTTCTGCCATGCATGCCTTTTTGATATTTTGCTCTAGCACTAGCCTTGCTCCTGCTTTAAAATCTGAGTCAGTATTAACTTTCATCTAAGTAGATCAGAATCACAGCTATAGGCAAAAAAGTGTAAAAATGTGTCCTTTATGCTCCTTCCATTTTATACCAAGAGAATAAGAAATGCTATGGAACAAAACACTTCAGAGTTCATAATCTGATGATACACGTGGCTGAATTTCCCCTTGAACTGTAAAACTTTAAAATTGAACTATGAGCAATCGAAATAATTTGTTAGACCAAATCACCATTTCTAATGAAGTTCCAGTTTGAGAAGAAGGAACATGGAGAAACAGAACTAATTTCCAAGCTGCAAGTTTCTCCAAACAAATTGCATCCTTCAAATTAATCTTGAAATATGTTCAAGTTCACTGAATAGTGAAAGCTAATGAGACAAGGAATAATTTTGTCCCATAGAAATAGTTTGTTAGAATAAATTAGGGCTGGCCTTTTCAGCTCATACTAAGACAGATATTCTCAAAAAAAGGGAAATCTGGACCATCTCTTATGAATTAATCTGATTAAAAATTTGGATTTTTCTGCTCTGAAATAAATTAAAACACTTCAACATTTATTTTTGTCCTAAGTAGTATTGAATTCTGTCATTGTCCACAGAATTCCAAAAATATAAGCATCAAGTATTGAGATGTCCATTATCACATAAGCATACACAGCCAGATATATATTTTCTTTAATTTCTAGGATATAAAAATATGGTTACCTTTACTTAATGCACTGAACTTTTTCTACCAATGGTAAGATAAACTCAAGGATGTCATTTTATATGTTTCTTTTTCCTCAGGAGATGAGGTTACCTGATGAAAAAGCCACAAATTAACATTTAGATCAACCAAAGGGGAGACCAGAGTGTCACAGAAAATACATTTCAAATACAAATATTGGCTTAGAGAATAGCCTGGAAACATGAGACAGAAGCTAGGGTGCTGTGGCAGTCAGGGATTCATTGACAGATTTCTATATTTGATCAACTCTAGCAGATTCAAATTAACAAATAAAATGTCTTAACAAAATTCACCAAGAAAAATTAAATAAAGTTAAAGATAAGAGGGGCAGAAAAAGTATTAAAAGAAGGTAATAAAGCATTCAGAATTTATTTCCTAAAGCTTTGGAGCAAGCCAAAACATAGGATAAAAAGATACTTTCACCTTTTGATTTTCAATTGAGTTTACTTTTTCACTCAGTATGAATGACTCTTTAACATGAACTTCATGCTGCTTCGAGTTAATTAACTGAATCTTATTGCAAGTGAAGTCAACATTTCAATGCAACATTATAGACTGATTGCCCTTCTAAGGAAAACTGACATTCTCTGCACAATTGGGAGCAGCTCAGCTCTCACACAGAAAGCAACTTCCAGGTTTCTTAGTATTGCTTAAAGTAACCAACAGTACAGGAATATGGAGCATCCTCCACCCCAAACACTGGCCATTAAAAGAAATGAAGACTGATACATCATTTGCACTGTATAAGAAGTACAAACTGATGTAGAACACACCTAAATTCAGTTTTTGTACTGCATGTTGCATACCACATGGGTTGCTCTATTCATAACAATTTTTAGGGATAGCTGTAGTCCATGCCTAAAAAGTGATCCGGTTCCTGTTTTCATCTCAGCCCCAAATTTTCCCATGCCTTCTTTTTGTTTAGATATACAGAAGGTTCTGAATTTTGCCATTTGACAGATGAGAATTCAAATTCTGGATTAAACTGTAAATAGTAAATTTATGGATACACTCATTTGAAGTCCAGAGTGCTTTTGTTCTACTGTTCATTGATACGTTTATGTTCTAACTTTTTAGTGGATGGCCAGAACCATAACCCTATATGTAATTCCATCAAAACCTACTTTTGCATTGATTACTTGCATTGATGATTACTTAGGTTGTATGCCATTAAATGGGTAAATAAGCCTTTACAGAAGCAAGACTGCAGAAGGAATGCTGAAGTAAGCATGATTTTAATTTAATAACCACAATAACCCAGATTGCTAAACAGGGGACCACACCTCTGCCCTTCCAAAGTATTTACATATGGAAATCTCACTTTTTTATTAAAATAATATCAGAACAATATTTCTGTGAATTTGTTTCCCCCTTGGATACTTAGAGGGAATAAAGATCCTTTAGAAAGTGAACTTTTTTTTAAGTATTAGCTTTCTCTTTTCAACACAGGCAGGTTAATATTACAGCAAGGGACGGTAAGAATACTAATGAACTATAATAAAACCACTGATTGAATTCAAAGAGAAGAGGACAATGAATTTTGCTATTTTGTGACTGGGGTAAATGTTTTCCATACTTTTACAAAAACAGCTCCAGTATTTACCTAGTACTTAAATTACAATGTCTTATGATTGATTGAGATTTATCATCACTGTTGTTATAAATCCATCATAACAGATTTTGAATTCTAATATTGTGTTAGTAACAGAAGTCCAGTTTAATGAAGTTATAATTTATGCTTAATATAGCGGTATTTTCATTTTAGAGTCTTTTACTTCATAGAATAACATAGAGGAAAAAAATGCAATGAGTGAACATAGTTTGTAAAAATGATAATCTATTCATTTCAATTTTTTTCCTTCTGTTTTCTCATGGATATGTTAGAGCATAACAGATCATGTAACAGTCTCCATAGATTTTTCTATCAAGATTCTATCAATATGCTACCTATCCAAACAAAAAAAAAATACAAAATTTCTAATTTGAAAATTTCAATGGAGGTAAATCAGAGATTTAAACTCCTTTGACGTTGCTACTTAAAAGTTGCTATACTAGAGAGTGGAGAACTTCACGTATTGTAAAGAAAATAAATTCTTGTAAATTCTTTAGTTGCTTATGATTACAAAGGTATTCACAACTTGTTCAAGGAGGAGTAAATAACACAGGCCCTATAAGGAAGCCAAATGCTATATGGCAAATATTAGTAAACATTTGATCTTTATGTTATTTCACCAGAAACAACCATATTAATCTCAAAGCTACCTTTTCATTACAAATTTCTGGAGAACAGGAACGTAGTGTCTGAAGAGAACTGGGATAGTGAGGTGACATTGCTTGAGACTTTGCCCTAATATTTCCAGCAAATGAGTCCAAGGAGCAAATATCAAGAAGACTTTAAAGTTTGTTTCCAAAACATGTTGTTTCCTATAAGCCCTTGGGGAAACAAACTTAACTTCCTACACTGAATCTCTGAAGTACCAACCAGGAAGTCTTAAACAACTTAATGGTCATAAAGGGCACACACATCTGATTTTGACATGAGTTGTGCAAGACATCAATACTCTGTACACATTTCTGTGATGATAAGTTGGAGAAGACCACCAAGATCATTGATTCCAACCATTAACCCAACACTGCCAAGTCCACCACTAAATCACATCCTTAAGCACTGGGTCTACACATATTTTAATATCTTCAGAGATGATGACTCTGCTGCTTCACTGGACAACTGGTTTAAGTTTTTGACAACTTTTTGATATCTTTTTGATAATTTTCCTAATATCCAGTCTAGACCTCTCCTGGTGAAACTTGAAGCCATTCTCTTTTGTCCCATCTCTTGTTACCTGGAAGAAAAGACCTCTCTACAGCCTCCTTTCAGGTAATTGTAGAGAGCAGTAAGATCTATCCCAAAACTCCTTTTCTCCACACTAAACAGCATCCTCAGGCACTTCTCATAAAATTTGTGCTCCAGACCTTTCAAAAACTTTGTTTCCCTTTTCTGGACAAATCTCAATGTTTGTCTTGTAGTTAGAAGTCCAAAATTGAATGCAGTACTCAAGGCATGGCTTCACCAATGCCAGGCACAGAGGCTGATCACTGTCCCAGTCCTGCTGACCACCCAGTTTCCAATACAGGCCAGGATACCCTTGGCCTTCTTGGCCACCTGGACACACTGCTGGCTTATGTTCAGCTGGCTGTCAACCAGCACCCCCAGGTCTTTTTCTACCAGGTCATTTTCCAGACATTCTGCTCCTAGCCTGTAGTGCTGCATGGGGCTGTTGTGACCCAGCACTTCAGGCTGGCCCTTGCACAGTTGGCCTTGGCCCATCAATCCAGCCTGTCCAGATCCCTCTGCAGACACTTCCTGCCCTCCAGCAAATCAAGACTCCTACCCAACTTGGTGTCATCTGCTAACTGACTGGGGGTGCACTTTAATGTGGAGCTCAAGGAGGAGCCAGGCTTCCCTGAGTGGGTTCAGGCTACATATTGGGCTTTCTGTTCTCTTCAGAAGGAAGTTACTTATGAGACTGACCCATATGGGAGAAGTTTTGACACAATGCATAGGCCAACTTAACCTCCATGTTAAATGAACCATCAATTCTTTGGTTCCACTTACAGAGCCACATACCTACAATGTGGGGGCACCTGAGTGGTCTTTGGAGAGCTACACATGCTGCAGTGGGAAGGAAATTGTCAGCATTGCCCCTGTGATGGGAAGGAACTTGACACCTGTTGGGTACTCCCCAGCATGGGACATGCTGAACTGATGTGCAACCCCTGATTGACTGCGCCACACTTACAGATGAAGCAGATGGGCCTTGCTTTTCAATCTTCAAAGGTTGATTATGGTCTCTTATCACATGTTTCGAGCCAAGGATGATGCAGGCTCTGCACCTTTGAAAAACACACCAGCAAGAGCCCCAAGAGGCTCAAAATGTGTAAATTTCTACAAGATCAGGTAACCAATTACTTAACACCATGTTCTTAAAACATCTATTGTTATTACTTTACTACCAATAACTAATTATTTAGGTGTTCACATAACATCTGCATTGTGGACTCTTCTATCCAATAACATTGTGCTAGCAACATTACAGAATATGGAGTAGGTGGAGAAGGAGAACGGAAACTGAGGCAACGCCCACAATTCATCATCTTGAATCCTCACCAAACCCATATTACACAAAACCCAAAATATACATTTTTCACCAAGCGGCAAACTACTAACCGTACTACTATCTATACGACTACCAACTACACTACTATCTAATTCACACCCTGGTTGTTTCCAACCCATCTCAAAGCTTTGGAAGCTTTCTTCACGGATGGAGGTTAAAACAGTGTTTTCCTGGGGGTCAGGAACTCCCAGGACAGGCAGAGAAACATTCCCTGTGTCCCTGATTCCCACAGTCACCGTTGCCCCCTATCCCTTCTGTCACTTACTGTGTTCAGTCAGGCAGTGGGAATCTTACATATCATGCATCCTGTNCTTGCCCCCTATCCCTTCTGTCACTGTGTTCAGTCAGGCAGTGGGAATCTTACATATCATGCATCCTGTCTGCCTCTGGGACCTGTCTCAGGGCAAGCAGGATGTTGTTTCAGAAGTCTCTCTTTCTCTCTCTTACTCCTTGATAGCCCTGATTGTATTTATCCACTCCCTTAACTCCTGCAGCGGTGCTTGCTGTTGCTGGCTGAGTCTCTCCCTGCCAGGTTATGCTGTGCTTTTATTGCTACTCATTGCCTACTTCCTAATCCATAAGTAAAGAATCAACAAAGTCTGTGAGTAGGAGTTGACTGGTGCATGGTCATAATTTTTTCTGTCCATTTCTCTCATATCTTAAAAAATCCTCGAGGATAACTTTTTCAGTTTTGGGAAAATAACTAATTCATCACAGAGGTCAGGTTTTTAATCTTTGCTTAGGGTTTATCAACAAAATGAACCAAGTGTATATTGTCACTCTGAGAAGTAAAATGTTGAATTAATTTTATTTTCATTTTCCCATTTAATTATTGATTATTTTCAGTTCTTGAGTTCCTTTCTCTAAATCTTTGAAATGAGAATTCATTATTCTAATATGCCCTTCTCTTAGAGCGTTTTTATTTTTTCATATAAAAAAATAATTATATAATGAACAAGCAATGATTTTGTCACAGTGTAAAGCAGTATAAATCTTGTTAACATACTTTTTCACAGGAAAAATGAAAAAAGTTTGTTCTAAACAAATTTTTAAAGTGCAATTAATTATTTGCGTACATAGAAGAAAACGGGGGGTTTTGTCTGGTTTTGTTGTTGTTTTTGAGTGAATTTTCTGGTTTGTTTTTTGGGGTTTTTTTTAGATAGAAGAGGAAAATATTCTGGTCTAATTATAATGAATATACACTGTAGGCTGGAAAATAACTTATCAGAATTATATGCTTTACTTTGTCTTGATATTAGATCCAAAGATAAATAGTCTGGCATTAAAAGTTTTGTATGTTTGTTTTGTTCTGATTTTACTGTTAAATATTCAGTATGTGAGCAGAATTCTGTTTGAGAATGAACTCAAGGATTTTCAAATAAACATAACTTTCTGCTATTGGCACTGGAAACTGAGAGGACATTGTGCTTCCACTTTATAAGATTCAGTGGCTGTTATTTGCAGGACAGAACAGAGGTGAGGGAACTGGGAATTTTACGAAGCTAAATTCTTTAATTTATTAGTTATCTAATGCTCAACTTTTATTCTGCTAATATGCTCTTCACATTAGTCCTTCCTCACAAACTTCCTGTTTGCCACCAGCTAAATAATGATGCATATAGACAACTCTGAAAATGTTGAGAGTCATGTAATAAATGTTATTTCAGTCCAAACTCAGGTCTTCTTATAGCAAAAAAAGTATTTTATAATGATGAAGTAGGCACCAAACCTTATGACGACCAGAAGATGTCTGTCTTTTGGATAACCCCAGGAACCAAACGTTGTAATGAGCACAGTTGGCCTCTGGATGGCACGATACTGTCACACTTAACAGGACAAAAATCTTTTCCCAATCAGTTAAAAAATGGTTTAAGGAAAATCTGCTGAGAATGAATTCTAAGTTGGATGGGCATGTTATATTTTAGATGATACCCGAGAATATTGCAGACATATTCTATATTTGTCAATTCTTTCACAATTGGAAACGTTAAATATTTTTTATTGTTGTAGACGGGAAAGAGCCACCAGCCACTAGTGCTTATGGGCTTAGATTCAATCCATGTAAAATATTGCTCTTCTTTTGGGTACTGTTGGCCAATTATACTACACTGGACTTTCAAGTTAGTCCTACATAACACTGCAGTGTATCTAAACCCAGGAAAATAATTTAAGGATGCTAGTGCTCTGCTCTACGGACATAGTCTACTGATGTTATGACTGGAGAATATTTTCCTTGAATAAAGGAAACTTCTCCATGTGAATACTAGACCCTTAACTGTTTTTCTTTTTTCATATCTGATATTTAAAATACATATTTCCTCCTAGCTCTGTTTCTAGGTGAATTAATGTCATATATTTTTACAAATTAATCCAGTTTCTACATCTCCATGGAAATGTGCATTTGCAAAAGCAGCAGGTGATTTATTTAGGTATTTTGTATCATATTAAGATTACAGTGGTTGCTGTTGTTAATTCAATGCAGCTGCTTTTAAAGGCAGAAGACCTTCCTCTCACATCTGGTAGTAAATAATTGTTTTACTGCTTTGGTAGAGGTGTGCAACTATTTTGCTTTCTAAAGATATATAAGCTTCAGGTAGAGAAAAGCTGTGGGCCATTATGAAAATGATTTGGATGCTTTAATTTCATGCAAAGCATATAACTTGGATGTCAGGAACTGGAAGGATTTTAGTAGCTCTACAATTTGTAGGCTCTGATATAAATCTGGATAGCTATTGCTCTGTTATTTAGGTTTGCCTTGTAAATCTTACTGTAAATCTTTCAAAACTGGCTTTTATTTATGATTTATAAATTTGGAAAGAGGTGGTTTAACTACACTGTTTCAAGTTTCTATGGGCTATTCTAGCAAGCAAGACTATAAATGTGTGACTTTTGTTCTAAGTGCCGTATAGGTAGTGAATGATCTGGTAATATTTCTGTAGCAGGCAGAGCACTAGTGAAAGGTATAAAGTCACCAGACAAGTATATATAATCTCTGTTCCTTAGGTAGGACTTCTGAAACTTGTTCCTTATGTAAGAATTCTGAAACTAGGGAAAAATGAGACAAGGGGACCCAAGTGGCACAGTGTTAATGTTTTCTAATTTTACAGAACTATGCAAGCATGGAGGAAACACCAGTTATTTTTCTTCTTGTCAGGTGACTAGTGGACTAGGACATCTGCCTGTATTTTAGTAACTTCTCCCCATTGCCTTGTTCAACTCTTTCCTTGGTGTCTATTAAGCCTGATCCTCTTCCTGTATCCTCTGTGAAAGCAAGAGAGCCTCAATATTGCAGACCTAAAGAATTATTTCTTCTCTATGGAAATTATAATTCTTCAAATAATCAGTTAGAAATTCTCCCACAAGAACGGTACTGCTCTCATTGTGGAGGGCTCTGGTTTTCCAAAGGCTTTGACTTGTATCTTCAAAAGCAAGTTGAGTTGCTTTTCAGCAAGATACCTATTTCAGCCAATTATGTGTATCCTTGTCAGCCAAAAATCACATCATCATTGCTAAAATTTCTTGTGGATCCATTTATGTGCCAAACTGCAATTTTATAGCTTTGGATAAAGATGTGTCAACTTCATAAATTGTAGTTAAGGGTATTTATTACTCTGCATACCTCACTGATTCTGCATGTTTTCTTAAAAGTTAGGGCAAAGTCAAGTAAACTTAAATGAAACATTCCTTATTCCAGTGAATGTTATAAAAATAGAATATTAGTTCACAACACTATAATATAATCAATCTTCATGCAAAGCGCATGAAAAGATTTAATGTATTAAAAAGATAATGCATATATAAGTATTCAACAGTTAGATACTGAAAATTCAATTTCACTTTTTTAAAGAGGGCAACTTTTTTGCAAATTAATTATTAAACTAACCAGAATAATTACAGAAATGTTGTATTTTTATATATTATACTCATAATTTGCAAATGTCATATAATAATTCTACAGTTGGTCCTGTGGTCATATTTTTTGTGTTGTCCTTTTGAAAAGTCTGCCAGACTTTCATTTATAATAATAATTCTTTTGCCATAATTTAAAAAGAAGGTAAAGGTAATAACAGAGTCAGCTGGAAACAAACTGGACTGTCTGGTTGTGCTCTGCTCAGCAAAGTTGCTTACTCTACTTTTTGCCTTAGTCCTTCTGTAGTCAATCCTGTGGCATTGACCACAACCAATTAATCAGTTCCACAGTGCGACTTGGGCACTGTAAAATGAAAAGTGTGTATGAAATTCATGCTTTGTGTTCACACTGTTCAGTGCCTCTAGTGACCTCTAGAACTGATTTATTATGCCCATAATTGTTGCTCAAACAGTTTGCCCCAGATTACTTCTGAGCACAATACAGTTACCTTGTGCTCTAATTACTGTTTCTGCTTTTCACATTTTGTACTTGGTATTTTCAACAAATATCTAAAGTGGACCATTGTTTATATTTGTGTTCAAGAAACTGCTGGCAGAATTTTGCCTCTCTCCCATTATAAGTTTTATTTTCTTCAGTGTCTTTGAGGAGACACACTGATTCTACTAGTGTGTGATATCTACATTGCCATCATGTTTCAAAAGGTTCTTGTTTGTTTGAAGCCCACCCTGTTGCTAGTACCTTCTAACAGCAACCTCAACATAGAATCAAAGTTACAGTGAGTATGATTATTCATTAAAATGGGCTTCAAATTATTTTTTAATAGCAAAAAGTAGAATCAGTAAAAGGTCTCAACATATTCAAAACTGGCTGAAGGTGATTTGGATCAGATTTCATTTCCTATATGATCATATTTGCATCATATATCATTTGCATTCGTATAAAAATAATCCCAGAAGGTGAAAAAAACCTTTCATTTATCAAAACATCAGTGAAAATTTCTTCACCATTCGGGATACAAGGTTGGGAGGTTAATTACAAAGCATGGGAAACTAATAAATTAAAAGAAACAAGAGATTTCTAACTTAGTTGGACAAGTCAAAGCTTCCCACTAAAAAGAAGAGAAACAACAAAGAAACAGGCTTTGATGTTGTGCGAAAGCATTTGCTGATGAAGACAATTTTTCACTTAAATTAATTGCAGTGGGATCAATGTTTGATGTGTGGCACATGGTGATAACCTTTGTCCGTGTATCACTGACAAGGCATTCAGCATTCACTTACTCTAAATACTCATCAGATGTGCTATTGATGCTCTTATCCTGAAACATATTTAGCAGCATTTGAAATTATATTTTTTTCTCTCACAAATACAGCCTGTCTCACCATTTTTTTTTTGCAGCTGTGGAAGAATTGCCTGAATGAGTTTCTCATCACAATAACTATGAGGATCAAAATGGACCAGATGGTTCTTTCAGGCTCCTTAGGCAGATAAGATACACCATACTAGGGATATCCATTCTATTAAGTCAGTTTTACAGATAGACACGAGAGCTCTGCTCTCACTCAGATCTGGCTAGGAGCCACTTACTTTGGTTAGCCTAACACTGACAAGATCTGGAAAATCCACATTCACAGCCAGCTTGTGGACAAGGGCCTGTATGTGAACTTGGCACTAAAGAATTTTCACATATATGAAAACTCTTGAAATAGATGCTTCTGCAGCACCATCCAAATCCTTCAAACCTAAGGAAGCTCGCCAAGTGGACTTGATGGAACTAGAGAAGAAGTTAGAGGAAAATGTCAGGAAAATATAATGACAGTTTTATTATCTCCTTGGAGAGGCTCAAAATTCTGTTGGTTGAGGGGCTGAACAACCACATCTAACTTTCTAACTAAAACCAATATCCAAATTGGTTGTTAGCTCATACCCTGGTTACCAGAAATCCTATACTAACACTCTCCTGTTGTAAGATAGTTCATATTAACCAAGCACAGAATTTTGTCCCAGTTCTGTTGTAAAAAACATTTTATTTTTTTCTTTCAGCATTGTACGAATTCTAGTAAATGTCTTCACTCTGGGGGCAACTTTCATTCTGTCAGCTACTTTGATCTGTGTCTAAGAACAAAGAAGACTTTGAAAAGGTGAAGATTGAGAGAGTTTACGTGAGTTTTCTGAGACCAAATGGAATTATATTGTTACTGTAGTTACTCATTGCTGGGAACTGATTGTCCTCAACGATCATGAATAGCAAACTTTTGCCCATACTGGTTAAACACCAGCTTTTGAGTTTGTGAGGAAAAATTTGTCAGATCACTTTTCTCAGAAAATGTCAATTTATCACAATCAAATTCAGTGATAGGAGAGCACTGTTGTCATCCCGCTAAATGCAGAATAGAAAAAAAGAAAGAAAACGTTAATTTTGATATCTTCAGATTAATTCCATTCTAGTTTTTGAATTGAAAAAAATTATCCCCTGATATTTACTTAATACCCGAAATTAATTAAATTAAAATAGTATTTTAAGTAATTTTATATTAAAAACTTGATCTCTATAAATTATTTCCATTGTTTTAACAAATGATTCATATAATTTATTGCTGGGTGGATAATTTATAAATTTTAAAAGAATAAAATTTATCTGCCTGGTCTTTTCTCTTAAATAGTTAGTTTTAATGCCTTAAATTGTAGTAAATGTCTCAAATATCTTGCAATATTAACAATTCCCAGCTTCTTTAATCTAAATAAAGAATAATTTAATACTAAGAATGAATGAATCTGCTTCTTAAAAATGTCAGCAGGATGAATTTTTCCCATTAAAATGTTTCAGGCATGCCTGAAAAGAAATAATTGGCAACGTTAACTGCTTTCACAAGGACAAAAATAATCTGTAATTCAAGGAAGTGAAATCAATTTCTTCAAAAATTTGAAAGGATCATAGACATTAAAAATAAGGAAATTTGCTTTGCTATTCTTGTCTAATTTGCTGATTAAACCAAAAAGCTGTGAAATGAAATATTTCTCCTATTTTTGACTGGCTTCTTTTTGTGCATTGTAATGAAATCAATGAGCAAATGTGAATCAGCTTTCTGCTTCAGGTTCTACACAAATAGAACGCAAATGATTATTTAGGGCTTTGTTCCTGCAGAGTGCTCAGTTTCTTCTTAAATCCCAGGAGCCACTGATAACATTTATGTACTGTATATAAAGTATACAAGCTTTAAATCCACAGCTCAGCTGGAATGACTGTGGGCCGCACTCAGGTTCTTTGGCTGACTCTAACAATGATTGATGACTTACAGGAATAGGATAGATATGCCCGTGTCGACTTCTGGTTTTAGGACTAAGACTGAGAGACACCTTTGGAATTTTACTAACGGTTCAGTTGTTGTACATATAATCAATAATTCTCCTAGTCTTCACTGACCATAACATTCTGTTAGCTCTCTAATGCAGCAACATAAACTCTATATCCTTTATTTTTATCAAACCACTTTCTGTCAAAATATGCAATTTATAGTGTCAGTAAAGTGTTTTTTCTTATTTCTTGATATTATTTCTTGGGACAGTGGCCTCTTGCTTTTTTCTCAGTATCTCCCATTATTCTTAGGTATTATGATTATTACAGTGTAGCTCAGTATATCATCATGTATTGACATGAGCTGCATAGCTGCTGCTGGAATACAGATTGGGTTTTGATGCTTTGATTTAATTTTTTTAAAAGATGATGTAGTATTTTTTTCCTTCAGTGATTTCCACTGTCATCACTACTGTAACTGATGATCTGACTTCAGAACTAATGAAAGCTCATCTAGCCAGCAAGCAATTAACTCCATGATTGCCTAATCTGAATGAAGAGCAAGAATATTCTAATACTCTACAGTGTGAACTGCTTTCTAATGAGGTAATAATCTATTCCTAAAAATGGTCTGTTCTACATGCTCCCTGGTACTTATTTCTTGTTTGCAAAAGATAAAAATAGCAAGAACATTAGTTTTGATGGATCCATAATTGCTTAGAGGCAATTTACTTTGTAGTATTACTGTGAATTCAAGAGTACAGTAATAAAAAATTTATAAACATGGCATGAATATGGCCTTACCCATGGAGGTCAAATGCTTCTTTGTAGTCTTCTAATTGAACTTGAATAATTCCTTCCAAAAATGCCAACAGACAAAAACAACCTGGAAAAACAGACATCGGGAGTTTAGGGACCCGGTCACCTCTGATGATTGTGTCACACTAATGCCAGAACCACAGTGGACTATCAAGTGATGGCACAAGTAAAGGAGCAGAACACCCGTGGTGGCACAAGGAACAAGCAGCAGGGAGTAACTGTTCCCATGCAACACATTTTGCTCTCTTCTGTTTTAGGCTGATACACTGAATTGACAGAGATGCTGTTAGGTAGTTGTTTTCATCTTCTGCTCTTAAAAATTAGGTTATAAATGTGTTTTGAGATTTTCTTTGGGGGGTGAGGGGTGTGTTTTGGTCTTTGGTTTGATGGATTTTTGTTTGTTTTCTTCTTT
>VWYI01033954.1:0-12330 GCA_013399455.1 Anthoscopus minutus
ATGCCTCATTTAATTTGTCTCAAATTTTCCAGAAAACTTCTGCTCTGACATGAGATCATATATATGAAATGTAAGGCAAGCTAGTTTGTAGTTTTGGCAAAGGTGAGGATGAAGACAAATTGGATTGTACTTTTAAAGAGAGAATTAAGGTCTCATCTTTGAATTAGCACTTATTTAGGCAAGTCCTGTCTCTCATGACACTTTAATCATTAGAAATTATTAAAAGAGTAGTAAATATGTTACTGGGGACTACTTTGCACTGGCAAAGAGGTCATAAAACATGGAGGATGAGACATAAGGAAAATAGGAGTGTGTGGGAAGACGGCAGAAAATAAAGAGGAAGTAGTTACAAAAACTTGTGTGCATGCTGTGTGCAAGGAAGGGCTGACAGGGATCTCAAGAAACTCTGTGGTGTACTAGGATTTTAAGGACCACAGGGGAGTGTAAAGGTCAGAAGAGAAAGAACAAAGAGATGTTGAGAGGCTGGGGAGGTGAAGACCCTCCTGAGGAAAGGGAAAGAAATAAAAGGTAATTTTCTCAAAGAGGATTTAATGACTAGACACATCACAAAACAGAGTGAAGGGAAAGACAATTTATGCCATTTCAAGAATCATGCATCCATAAATACTTAAAAGTGAGTGGGCTAATCACTCCTGAGGGCTTGGGATACCCATCTTCCCAGGATTTGTACTGGAGGAAAGTTCTGGTGCACCACCACCCACCTTGCTGCCAGCTCCTTCTGCACTGGAGGGAAACTACCATTGCTCCCCTGAGAGCACCCAGGAAGCACTGATAAAGAGAAAAGTCAACATTTAATTAGTCAAAAATTTAATTAGTAAATTATAGTCTCAAAATCTGTTACGAGCAGCTTATGGTGTTTGAAAAATGCATAAGGATGAGAGAACCATACAAAACAGGGTAAGATCATCCACTTATGCTTTCAACATTCTGAAGGCCATCACTTTAAAGAAATGAAACACTTCAAAATAAAATATAAAATGATAAAATACAGTAACCAGTATTAATAATCTGTGAAGAAATAGTTCAGTGCTAGAAATCCACCAACTCTTGTCTTAAACTCCTTTGAGTGCCTGGGGACGATGGCTTTTATTACTTTTTGTCATGATTTCATTTTTCCTTTGCAAAGAAGAAAATCTCTGTTACTCTTGGAAAGACATGGGAGGGAACCAGAGGTGTCATGCAGCTCCCTGCCAGAAACACATATGAAGGCAGCCTACTTTGGCAGGAGGAGGACGACTGGCCCTGCCTGTCTAGCCACATATGTTTCCTGGTCTTTATTCTCCCCAGCATTACCACATGTCACAAAGTACGTTACAGAGCCTTAAGAGGAATTGCAGGCTTCCCACCCAAACAAAAACACAGAAAACCAACCCTGCAATTAAGTATCCATAACAAATTTTGAGGCCTGAGGATGGCTTGCTGCTCCTCAGTTGACAAAATTCATTAAGACTTTTGACTCCTGCACTTTTTTGAGGGATGAGGGGGATTAGGGAGGAGGTTTGGTTTATTTTTTCTCTAATCACTCTGTCTTTCGAGGGGAGAGCCAGGACTATGGGCATTTAGGTGATGTCATCTGCTAGACCTCGGCCATATGGAGAACATGAAGTGGAAGTTTGCAGCCCAGCTCCTGGCAAGGCTGTGGCAGATGCTGTGTGACTACCTGAAGCACTCCACTGAGACACAGTGGGATGATCTTCATCCTTTCAGATGTGCAAAGGGACCTCTGGCACAGCCAATGTGATTGATGTGTGGGCAGACACCTCATCCCATGAACTCTCTCTCAGGCTTTTTTTCCAAGGGCTGATATCCAGGAGGGGGCTACATTGGCTGAAAGGAAGCAGAAAGCAGAACCATAATGAACCTCCCCAGTCACCAAAGCAGGCAATCACATCATCTAATCCTTTTAAAATATCTACCAGCTCCATCTTAGAGTTTGTTCAGCTTCCAGTTTCCATTATTCTTACTGATGCTTTTCCTCACTCTTCCAATTCACAGCACATGTTTTCTCAGAGCCATTTGTTCTTGTGCCAGGATGGTCACTCTGCTTATATGGCTCTTCTGTACCCTGGCTGCTCAGCCCTGGATTATGCACAGAGAATATTAGTATTTTCTTCCTTGTCTCCTGAAAACTCAGTTTAAAAAGACAAAATATCTTGGTGTACACACCTAAGACAGGTTTTCTACTCACAGCTATTCTTGCCACCAAGGCATCCTCCACCATTTTACTTCCACTTTAGGCTTTGCCAGGCATGAGCTGTGTTCTCACTGAACCCTTGTATCATGATATTAAAAGCCAACATCTGGTAGAAATGCTTCAGTACACTGTAGGATGACATATGTTTTCTCCACATTCATATCCCACTGGCAACTCACAGCCAACCTGCAATCAAGTAAACCCTCAGTTTTTATCCTGCTCTGAAACAACCTTTCCATGCACCAACATTTATGGTCATTTGCTTTTTCCTGTGTAAAGCACAACCTTTTTTGTGCCCATGATGTTCCCAGGTCTGTGCCATCAACAAAGCCATCATTGCTTTCTTATGCTTGCTGCATTACTGAAACCATTAGGTGAGATCCATCCCATCTCCACACGCACTGCCAATTATTCCCTTTTCCTGAGAAAGTTTGTCCTGGGAATCACTAAATTTTGAGCACATCATGGAAAGATGTTGTCCAGCCAGGGAACTCAATGTCTAACAGAGAACAGGAGCTTGAACAACATAGCCTCTAATGCAGTATACAAACTTATTTTAATAATGAAATATGGTTAAAAAAAAAAAAGAAGAAAACCCAAAAAATCCCAAAGAAAACATAATTCAGGGATATTGAAATGTGTTTTAGAAATGGAGATGTCAAAAAAATTATCTTCCTGGATAAAGCTTTTCAGAACTTCCACTCTGCAGGAAAATGGATGATCTGAGCATTTGATATGCTAATGGTAAAGCTATTTTTTGAAAAAAATGTTACTTAAATATATATTTCCATTCTTTACTAAAGTTCAAAATTACAGTGAATCATCCACAGTAGACTTAAAAAGATTCAGTTGGAGGACAAATGGTAACATATTCATACACTGAGTGATAAAATTGACAGTTTGTATAGCTGTAATTTCATAAACAAATGGGAAAAGATAGGCTGCAAGGTTGCCAAGGAGCAGAATTGTAATAAGGAGTAAGATGTCTTTGGATTATGACCCTATTCTCTGCCATAGGAGTTCAACTTTTACCTTGCTGGAGCCAACTGTGAAAAGAGCAAATGTCTGTACCTGTAGCACCTCTCTTTCTTGCTCTACTATGTAAAGCTCGAGGAATTAAGTTGGTTGTTCTCACACATCTGCCTTTTTTTAGTGTGGCTTTCTCCACTATTGCTAATCTGGTTACCTCACTGTGGGTGGGAATCAGACATTATTTCATCTTGAATTTAAAATAATACAGCAAAAATAATTACGTGAAATTATGGACATGGGGAAAAAAAAAGATTAAAATAAAGATTAAAAATCTTTTTCTGACTCCAACAAAATTATCAAACCTTTCTAATCTGACTTTGAGGAATTACCATGCCATGCAAAATACATCAAATTAGCTTCTGGAGGAAAAAAAAAAGACCAAATGTCTTTCAAATGGGCACATTGGCCTTTTTATTTTAATTTCCCATGTTTAATTTGTTCTTTAGGAGACTATGTCTATGTGAAATTGCTGTATAAATTATAGACATGATCTGTGATGCAGAACAATATAACATGCCTTTAACGTTATGTAATACTGAGAACAGAAATGCAATTAAAGTGGAGAGGAGAGGAAGTTCTGCCCTCTGCAGAGTGTGCTGTCTCATCTTTAAACAATGCAACATGATGGAAATTAATAAATGTTTTTGCAGAGGTGACTGGTTATTCCTCTGATGTATTGATATGGGAGGGATTGATCTCGAAAATGTATTTTTTCAAAACCAATTTTTCAAATTCATTTTGGAAAAACAATGACATTTTAATTTTCTTTGGAAAAAACCTATGTACTATCTTCCCCACATGTCCTCAGAAGAGTGTAGGGAAAAAAGGGCATTTGGAAGTTATTTTCTAGTTTATACTAAATTATTTCATGTGATTCAAAAATAAAAAGCCATGTTTATATTCATGGATATATTTGAGAGTAGGACAGATGTCTCCTCAGAAATGGAAACCCAAGATGACAGTGACATCAAAGATTTTCTAAGGATGTCAGCTGCACTAGAGGTCTCTGTTTTCCACTGGCAGAGTAGTAGCAATAAATCTTTTTATTTCACTTTCCTGAGAGATATTATTTTTTATTTATTTGCTTTTTATAAAGCAGCTTAAATATTTTTCTCTCACTTGTTCCCAGCTTCCACATTGTACACCATGCAATCGTTCTTTTGTGACTGATTAAGTGCCAGAAATGTAATGTATTGTCAGTGTAAAATACCAGAATCATCATTAATGACAGTTCTATTGACCAATGTTGGCTTTCACCTGTGTTGGGTGACTCAGGCCCCTGTGTCTCTCTAGTGTGGAGTCCCAGACAACTTCTTAAAGTTCTGCCACAATCTTGCACCAGGACAGGACTGGTGGTGAGACAGATGCTGTAAGAGACAAAAATCTGAAAATAAGGGAGAAGAGAGGCATCAAGCAAACTGTATAAACCAGTACTTATGCATTGCAAGTCTTATTTTCTGTGCACATGTTGATTTTTTACTGAAAGAATCCAAGTTCCTTGGGAAAGTGCCCAAATAAAATAAAATTCAGCACTCAACCAGCTCTAGTATGCAACCAAAATGAAAGGGTGAGAAAAAAGAATATACATCCAACTACAGCAATTTGAAAGTGGTTTATGCACATTATTATCTAATTGTCTTGATTTTGGAGCAAGGGGCTTGATAAGTTTGGGGAATATGAATTTTGTCTTTCCCTGTGTTAACCAGCAGGGTGTATAACGGACATGGAGATCACAGACTGAGGACACATGAAGGAAAGATGGCACAGAAATGGAAGAAAGGAACAGGATAAAGAAGGTAGAGAAAATGAGAACGTTGCTAGTTTCTAATCCTCAAAAACTCCCAGAAACTAAACTCAGAGCATCCCAGTCTGAAGACCTCACCAAAGGTGATGGGGACAGCTTGAGGAATAGCAACCAAACTTGTCTATCTTCCTGTTCCTTTTATCTTCCAAGACACAGTAGCAGCAGGTGAGGGTGTTCATCAGGCTTGGAGTCCTGATCTAGACCATTCCTACACACTGATTTTAATAGCAAAATGTAGCAGAAATTTTATTCTGGCGAGCTGTTGCAAACACTAATAAATGCAGGTTCCAGAGAAAGGGCTTCAGACATCACCATCTTCTGTATTAGATAAGAAGAATCTTGAAGGAACCTGGGCTAATTTGCAAGACCATACAGAAATGTAATTATGATCTTGTGTATTCAGGCCTATTTAACTGGCCTATCATAACAAATTCAGAGGTGTGAGATCAGCTTCTCACATGGTTTAAAATTTGAATATTGTGTCAAGACATTCAAATCTGTTAATTTCATCTCCTCAAACCCAACCAGGTGCATTCACTTGAAGATGTTCACCGTGCTCAGGCATCACCAATGGCTACACTTGTATTTCTCCTTCACAGAATTATCAAAAGTGGACAGACTGCAACTTTTGCAATAATACCTTTAAAAAAGTGAAGATTTCTGTAGGAGAAATTTGACAGGAGAAGTTTAAACATTTACTTTTTTAAAGTCTATCCCTGAGAAAAAGGACAAACAAGAGAGGGAAGGGAAGGCAAGGCAAGGCACGCCTTTTTAAACTACTGACAAAAGGTTATAAATCTTAACTACAAAGAACTCAGAAATGGTCCTCTGAAATTTTTTTGTTAATGTTTTAAGAAGAAAAAGTGAACAAGTTAAAGAAATAAGGATTGCTTTGAGTCCTCTTCTATTTTCAGTTACAAACTCTTTTTTAATTTTACAAAATTAAGTTTGGATAGAAATGTTTTAGCTTGTTCTACTTGCAATCAGGTAAGTGTCATAGCTCTAGGACCAGCCACATGGGCTCATTTTCCTAGGACTCTAGTAAAATATTAGCTCTTCTTCGAAGTCACAAATATGAAAAGAAGAAAATTCACATTGGACTTTTGTTTTCCTCCTTTTGCTCTTCAGGAAAAGTGAAGAATTCTGAAAAATGAGCTGAATTAGAAGCATCCAATCTCAGAAAATAGACACAACACAGGTGTGGTGTGGTTCCAGGACTGTAGGTCATTATAACTAGCAATACCTCTCAGAAAACTTCAAAGCAAGAATCAGAAATAATCTTTATCAAGTGCTCCCTTTCTGTGCTGCTCTGCTCCTGCTAAAAGAAATATGGATGTTTGCATAAAATGTGCTTTGGTCTTTGTTTTGCTCTTTCAAGACACACGTGGTCCTGCTGTTTAGCTCTCACTGGGGTCTAGATTACTTCAGAGCAACCAATAGTGATGTGATAATCTTGGCCAAGAGTCCTGATACACAGGCAGAGATCAAAAAACGAAGAGGCTGTTTTCCTGCAAGAAGTGTTAAAACTTGGAGCCAGAGTGTATAGGTCAGCTAGTGAGCTGCTAGTTCTGCTACCCTGCCAAATTTACATTTGTCAGTGCTGTAATAGGGACAGGCCAAACACACTGGGAGTCACTTGTGCCAGGTCCAGATGCAGAGGATAAAACAGACTGGCCAACAGAACTTATGCCACACTGATATCTCTGACATCAGATGAGCAGGATTGTCTGTACCCAAAGAAGACCCAAAGGGGTTTTTTCCCCTAAAAATTATCTAGGTTGCCTGAGCTCACTAAGCTATATGAACTTAGCATTACAGCAGCCATCACAGTAGTCTCTTTCATTTTAACAGACTACTCACATGCTACACACCACACACTTAAGAATGCTCCAGACTGGACTCTAGAACATAGTATTTTTGTGCTCCTGCTTGGTCTCCACTCCAGAACAGTGTGTCTGTGCACTGAAGTCACTTCTCTGCAGCTGGGTTGTCTCTAACACTTACAAAATGTACGAAATGTTAAGTAAAACAGGCATTTTGCAGGCTGTGAAGAGGCCTGCAGCAGGCATGATTCCCAACACATTTTTCCACATCAGATGCCACCACCTGCTCTACAGGAAGAACAGTCATGGAAATGAAAGGCAAGATGGTATATGTGTTTAAAATGTAACTTAACTACAAAACTCTTCTTAAGTCTTGCATCAGGGAAGAATGAAATAAGAACAGGATAGTCTTCCTTTCCCACAGCAGCCATTCCTAGCACTCTAGTTAATGTTTTTCTTCAGATTATTTTCAAACTCTGAGTTCATTTAGAGCTGGTTCCCAGATGACCCCCCTCTCTCAGCCATGCCTGCTGGAGTTCTCTGTCTACAGAGCAGGTGCAGCACCAGCAGATGCTGCATGAGTTTCTCCATATATTCACAGAGCCCATGAATGGAAAGAGGATGTTAACACAACACAAAATTACACTGAGGAACTCATTGCTCCAGGGAACAGGCACAGCTCAAAGCTTAGCAACAATTAAAACGGACCAAGAACATCCACAGCTGCCACAGGCAACAACAGCAAACATTTTTACTTGAGGGCTTCTGCCACTTCCTAACTCCTGGAAATGTGAATGGCGCTAGGACACAAGGTCAAACTATCCTCTTCTCTTTCCTCAGCTATCATACCACAGGATCCTCAAATCTTCTGAAGACTTTTGGATTCTGGACACTGGACTAGATGGGCAACAATCCAACAGGGCCAGGAGAGTCCACTCTATACCACAGAAGAAGGAAGGGGGTTTCAGCTGCCCAATGTTTTTCCTTCTCCAACTCTTTCCACTGTGATTTGGTAATAGGTGTCATATTTCAGTGCCTTTCATCCACAAAGCTCAAAGTACTCTCTGCAGGGGTTGGTTATATCCTGGTATAACCAGCTTAAAAAGGGATGTCAAAAGTGCTGAAGTGACTTTTGCTAAATGTCCCACAGCAACCAAGCATAAGAATCTCAAGAAGAGAATAAGAATCACAAGAAGAGAACCTCAATATTCTTACAGCCCTAGATAATTGTGCAGGCATGCTGGTAATTTCTGATTGAGTTGCACATGTGACGACTCTGCCCACTGTAGGCTGGCATCCAGCCTGCTGCGTTCCTCTAATCAGACTCTGGCTTCTCGCATTGGGATTGTGGTGGGCTCTGCTTTGAAATGAGATGCCTGAAAATGGTTGACACCTGTACTCCTCTGGCTCTCAGGAAAATTTGTTAACCTTCAAGAAAAGTTCTTGGAGAGGAGGGACTTTCAAGTTTTACAAGATGGTGAAGTTCTCTTTAGTTCCTTTAAAAAGCATTAGCAAAGGTCAGATTAACAAGTCAACACCGAAACTAGATACGACCAAGACTCCCAAAACTGATGCAGAAAAGAGGTGGGTGGGGACTGGGTGTGGGGGAGAAAGGCCCACAACACAACGTTGGCTCTGATCCTTTCCCCCTTGTTGGGCCTGGGGCACACTTGATAAGGTGAAGGGAAATTGTAAAATTAGACCTGGCAACCTACACAGAGAGGCCCAGTGCAAGGCCCTTGGCCTGAGGCAAGCTGAGAAAGTTGAGGAATTGTGGGGGAAAGGGGACTTGGCAGGCTAACTTCCTGTGGCTGCATCCAGGGCTAATTAGTTTTCAGTGTTCTGTGTGAGTTTGAATGGAAACACGCCAGCACTGAGAGGCACGGGGTGAGGAAATCAAAAACACATGCATCACGAAGGAAGAAGGGGGGAAGAAGAAGAAGAAAAAAAGAAACCCAAAATATAAAAAACCAGAAAACCTGTCCTTTTTAGCTACATTTTCTTTTTCAGGAGGGGATCTCATAGTTTTGTTCCATGAGCACTAAATCACCCTGGCTCCCCTGTCTATCACATCTCACATCTGCTTCAGAACTCATTAAACATCAAAAGGCCTGCCCTATCAGTTCTGCTTAGTTAGAAGTCTGAGTTACAAGAGTCCTAACCAGGGAAGATTTTGTATGTTTTTAATAATAGCTTAAGGAACTTCTTAGCACCCCATAAATTACTTAATGCAACAAACTCTTCCTGTGGACCAGCAAATGTTTTACAGAGGAGCTGAATGTTGCCTTAACATGCTTGTGGTCAGTCCAGAGCTACACAGCAACCTGTTTAAATGAACCTTTAATCCATGTTTCACTTTAGGAACTGTTTTCTCATGCATCCTCTCCTAGCCCACTCTCATTTTTACTGCTGCTCTAATTTTATATGACTACATTATAACTTGTTTTTCCATAGCATTTTGATCCTTCAGAATGCCAAGGCAATTATTAAAGCAGTGGTCATAATGCTACAGCACCAATGAAATCGGCCTACTTCTGCCATGCCATTTTTTCTACTTCAAATACACATGCACAGTGCCCTCCACTACCGCATGTGCCAGACAAACAGTTCACAAAAGTAATTTATGTGCAGGAAATGCAATGGACATGGTAAAGACTCCATCAGGCATTTGTTTTTAAGTATACCAAAAGAACATTTTAAAACTAACTGAGCCTAGGCTGAGTGTGATCCCTGAGCGCTTGTTATTTAGGCAAAAGCAAATCAGTTTTCAGCAGGACATCCACAAGCTTCTGTCTTCAGTATAGACACTTTTTTTTGCCTATTTTTAAGTTTTTGTCAGCACCTATATTATCATAAGAACATTTCCATCCCTCTTTACTTAAAAGGCACGGGGTTTGCACTTTTCCTCATACTTAGGAATTACTAAATCACTTTTTCTCACACTTCTTAAAAATGTGTCCAGCGGTCAGACTTGAAAATGTGAGTCTCATACGTGAAAATTACAGATAGTCATGAACAAATTAAAGAGAGCCTTTGAACTAAAAAAAAATTCTGCATGTTCTGCTTCAGCAATCATTCCCACTTCATTGATAAGCTTTGGCATTTATTTGCAACTGTTCCCTCTTTAGAAATAAACAATATGCATTTTTTTCTTTGATATATCAGCATAAATAAAAGGAAGAAAAATAATAATAACATGACCCTCAAGCCACGCTGAACAAACATCATCACGGAATACGAGCACAGATGTGTAAAAGCACATCTGTTGTAAGGCCTTATGCCTCCTCTGGCTGTATCTAACACTAACAACCTGGGACATCAAAAGTGCTACTAATCTAGGAATTAAGAAAAAAAATGAAGACAATGGCAAGTTTCTACCTCTTTTCTAGGATTTTTGCTTGTCCACGAGGTGTGAATACTGCTTACCAAGGAAAATTTCCCTTTCCAGACAGAATGTGTCTGGTTCCTTGTTTTTCAGTGGGATACAGTCCTGCAGAAATAGGGACAGTGAGGACCTTCTACAGTGGGCACAGGATGGCTCCTAAGGGATCACACCCTCCCCATGTTCACTTCTTCACACAGAGGGTTCTCAGTGCTCTCTGATAAGATGAGATTTAAGGGAAAGATGTCAAGTTTATTCCAGTGAAGCATCATAAGAAAATTAATGGGTGATTCATCTTCAATTAGCTCTGTTTCAAGATCTATGTGGCAGTCCCTTCAATGACACTGCTGATAGGACAATCTCATAGCTGCCAGAGCTGCCAGCTGAATTCCTGGGTGATCCACAGCCTCCATTCATTGCTCCTCCAAAGAGGGACTTTATCGGGAATAAGCTTCCCATAAGAAAAATCCAAGTCACATAGTTCAAAATATCTGCCTCTGAGGACTATCTGCAACCCTGCACCTTGACAAGATATGTAATTAAGACATCAGCTTATAGAAGTACATCACCGCAATGCAACCAGTCACAGCATCAGTATGTCTCGTGCCACGTGATTAAGGAATGAAGAACCAAGTTAATAAATAAATTAGCTCCCTTGTACCACACAAGGCTGGCACTCCCTGCAAAGCAAGAGGCCAGGGATTCAATTTAGTCCTCAAAGAGCTCACATATGTTTAAGGACAGAGATGCTCAATGACATATGACTCCAAAACTATCTACTACTTAAGTACTTATCCACTACTTAAATGATGGCGATGAATCCAGCTTATTACTAGCTCCAGAGACTAAGCACATTAGGAAATGATGACAAAATGAAGTTAATTATGTTTAGAGTGAAAAATGCCTCAGCTGTGGCTCACTCTGTGAACTCACATCAGACCATAGATATTCCAGAATCACTGGAAGACTATGAATAACACTAAGAGGAAAAGTGGCCAGAAAGTATCATTGCATGGGTAAATCTTTCAAACAGGTAGACCATGGACTCTGAATCTGAGGATAACAATATCAGCCCTTAGTTGACATTCTCTGATAAGGCACACAGCTGCAGTCCTCCTCCTGAAACTGCTATTTTCCTCTCTACTCAACATTCGTGTCCTGCACCAGTTTCAATTAAGCACCCCTATGGAGGAAATGACAGGTTCTGAGTGAAAGAAGCTCTGGGGAGTGTGTGCACTTTCCTACTCTTTGATTTCTCCCTTCATGTGGAGCTCACACTGCCTTGGGATGATATTTACTCTTAACTTAGAGTCAAAGAACATATTTGCTTTCTGTTTTTCATTAAATACATAAGGTTTCACAAAAGAGGCCATTTTTCATAAAAATATTGTTTTTGAGTGAAAAATATCTACCAGCTCTACTCCTGACTCTAAACAATTCCTGGCCTACGAGTACATTAGTAGGACTTTACACTTCATAGAGTGTGACTCCAGAAATGAGAAAAATGTTTTCAAAAAGTTACCATGAATATTTAAATAAAACCTCAACAAAGTATTTATATCACAGCTAACGGTCCAGCTGGTAGCCTGCATGCCATCTGAGACAGCCACAGCATTCACTAGCATCAATCTTGCTCATTTTTTTGATGACGGGCTCTACATTTGCTTTCACTCAGTCTCCTGCTTCGTCCTTCATTTTCTATCACTTTAAAATAATTGTCAGTAGCATGATATAAGCTGCAGTGTTTTTTGTCCTCCTTCTGCCTTCCTAGTCTTCCTGCATTTAAAAACTCCCTAGAATAAAAACAACTGCTGAGGTTGAAGGAGGGAATCGAACAGAAGGTATTTGAGAGATGCCAGAGTGATGAATTGAAAGTGCTTGATGCACTGTGGCTGTTGTACTAAATGCTTTGAGAAGTGAAGTTTGTCTTATTTGGGTTCTAAAAACTTTAATAATATTCTTCATATGTGCTCACATTCTTTGTGGTTTCATCAAAGTAAAATCCAGCCTCTGTTTAAGCAAGCAAATTTTCCTTCCTTCCTTCCTTCCTTCCTTCCTTCCTTCCTTCCTTCCT
>VWYI01033954.1:13150-75216 GCA_013399455.1 Anthoscopus minutus
CTTCCGCACTTCCTTCCTTCCGCACTTCTGCACTTCCTTCCGCACTTCCTTCCTTCCGCACTTCCTTCCTTCTGCACTTCCGCACTTCCGCACTTCCGCACTTCCTTCCGCACTTCTGCACTTCCGCACTTCCGCACTTCCGCACTTCTGCCCTTCTGCACTTCCGCACTTCCGCACTTCCTTCCGCACTTAGGCACTTCCGCACTTCCTGCTTCCTCTTCTTTTCCTCTGAAGCTTCCCGTGTATGTCTTCTAAAATGACATCAATCCCTTCCTCACCAGCTCAGTGCACACAGCGTATTTAGAGGCAGCTTATATAGACAAAGTAAAATTGAGTTTATGAGCAGTAACACATAGTGGTATAGTTTTGCACCTCTAATGGCCAACACAAAAAAATTCCCATTTAGCTTCAGGCTACTGTGTTGCCCATTAGAGAGTTCAGAAACTACAACTCAAATCCAAGAAGATTGTTAAGCTTACCTAAAAGTCATTAAATATATTTTAAAATAATAAATTGTTACATTTTTAATGTGTTTATATATTTTCTGTCTTCACATTTGGCCTTCTTAATATATAAATATGCTATTTTTATGGACAAAGGATGAGATACACAACCCCTTTAGCAAAAGAAACAAACCAAGATATTGGTCCTGTCACAGAACACACAGGTTAACAGTGTGAATCAGCAGCGTGAAACAAGGTGAAAAGGCACAGAAGAAGTTCATTCCCATTTTAGGAAAACACCAATGCTCCCTTTTTTTCCAAATTTTCTAACAGAATATAAGGTGTCAAAAATAAAGACATCTGCTCTCAGAATCCTTGATCATGCTTTCCACATTGTCAGTATGCTGTGAGCTTGCTATTCCATGCCAGTAAGGCAGCCAAAGAAGGCATCACTGTGCAGGAAGAGAGGTGAGCTGAACCCACTGGGGACATGCTCGCAACGCAGCCATCCCAATACAACTGTGTGTCATGATTTCTCTAGAGAGCGAGGCAGAAAATAAAACCACTGCCTCCTCCAAGGGAGCAGATGCCAGGAGCACAGAAGCAATGATGTTTGACATCTCTAGGGTGAGTGCTAAGTAAGCAAGATGCTGGATATAGAAAGCAGGTGTGATTGTTGCAGCACCTCTGCAACATCTGTCCATCTAAATACCTAAGCATTGGTAGAACTTACATCACCATGATACATAGAAGTCCCAGAGTTACTGTTCCTAAAACATAAAGCTACAGTCCAGCAGCTGAGGGAATTTTTATTTTATTTCTTCTCATTTTCCACTCTCCTATTTGTTGTTGGTGGTGTTGATGTAAACTTCACTGAACACAGGAGTTTATGCATTTTATCTACAGAATGCCAAAGCCTCATCTTCACTAGAAAGAAAGCCAGTCACTGAGAAATTTTCCTCTTCAGCTCTCAGGTCATTGCTTTTAAGTCTGACAGTTTCCTAAGACATTTTATAAAATTGTACAGAAACTACACACCATATTGCTTGGTCCCTGAAAGCAGACAACTTCACCTTTCCTTTGTGCTTATTTCTTCATCTACGTATTACTATCTTGCAAACAATATGGCAAAACATATTTCACTCAGTTGGGAAGAACAGCACTTAAAGTGAAGAGCTGAAAGGTAAGGAAGATGCTGCACATGCTCTGAGGTTTGGTTCCTCTGGACAAAAACTATTCTGAATAAATTTCCTGCAAATCAACAGCACTTGGTTTTGGCCAGACCAAAATCTTCTGCATCATAATCTCTTCCTTAACGGTAGCTCTTACTCTCAGATACGTTCACTTCAGCTTTGCAGAACAGAATGTTGGACTCCTGCATTCTGTGCTGGACTATTAACCTCGACTATTAGACTTTTCTTGAGTATTAGATCTTTTTCTGAATGTGTTAATTAAACATCTGCCTGTTTTCCCACAAAATATGCCCACTGCAATTCCCTCTTCTTTTGTCCTCTCTATTTTTAATTAACTTTTTCCTTTTCTTTCTTCCACTTCTTCAGTGTGTTTATAAATTCAGTAATTCAGTCCATGTCCTCTGTCGGCAGAACCCCAAGTCCTGGTGCCAGACTATTCTGTGCCTTTCGCAGTCTCTCCAGCTCTCTCAGATGGGTAAGCAGTTACCAGATTGTGCCTTCCCTGACTACACTCCCTCTCTTCTGAGCAATAATACTGTTTTTTCTATTCAGTTTAAGAAATTATTTTGCCCTCCTTTGATTGGAGACAATTTCTGGCAGGTATCAGCGTACATAAAGTTTATGCTCCTCCCTAAACTTGACATTTTGTGGTATTCTCCTTGTCCAAACTGACCTTCCTTTATGACCAGGTGACCTGCTTAGGAATGAGGGAAAGACTATGCACGTTGTCCACCTGGACTTCAGTAAAGCCTTTGACACCACTTCCCACAGCATTCTCCTGCAGCAGCTGGCAGCCCATGGCCTGAACGGGTGCATTCTTTGCTGGGTTAAGAACTGGCTGCGTGGCTGGGCCCAGGCAGGGGTGCTGGGTGGAGGCAGATCCACGTGGTCACCAGAGGGGCTCCCCAGGGCTCAGTGCCGGGGCCAATCCTGTGTGAAAACCTCATCAGTGATCTGGATGAGGAATTCCAGGGCACCCTCAGTCAGTTTGCAGGAGACACTGAGCTGGGTGGGAGCGTTGATCTGCTGGAAGGCAGGAGGGCTCTGCAGAGGGATCTGGACAGGCTGGATCCATGGGCTGAGGCCAGTGGGGTGAGGTTCAATAAGGCCAAGTGCCAGGTCCTGCTTTTCAGTCAGAACAACCCCAGGCAGCACCACAGGCCTGGGGCAGAGTGGCTGGGAAGCTGCCCCAAGGAAAAGGACCTGGGGGTGCTGGTGACAGAGCAGGACATGAGCCAGCTGTGCCCAGGTGGCCAAGACGGCCAGTGGCACCTGGCCTGTATCAGCAATAGTGTGGGCAGCAGGAACAGGGCAGTGACTGTTCTCCTGTGCCCAGCACCATCCCTGGAAGTATTCCAGAAAAGAATGGACATGGCACTCAATGCTATGATTTAGTTGAAAAAGTGGTAATTGGTCAAAAGTTGGACTCAGTGAACTTGGAGGTCTTTTCTGACCTTAAAGATTTTATGATTCTATGATTCTATTATATTCTGGTTTGAGAGAATTTTGTTCATATTCTCCTTCTGGTTTGTGGTTACGGAAAAAATAGCCTACTTAAATTTGTTTATTTCCTTTTCTTGTGTCCTCATTTAGAGAAATGAATCAGTACAACTTCCTCCTTACCCTCTTCTGTTCTGTATAGCTTGTACACCTCATGCTGTCCTTCCAGTACTAAGTATGGCTTTAGTACATTTCAAGGTTTGTTTTGCATTGTAATATACACTCCTTAGTACAATCTTATTCTCTGAACTGCTTACCTGATCCACAAGCTCCTTGTACACTAGGTAAATTCAGATGGTTCTATTTCTAATGTTTCAAATAACTCCATCTTTCAGCTCTGTTAGGAGAACCCACCAGACTATTTGTGTTAAGCAAAACTTTGTTCTTCTTATCCGGCACCAGAGGAGCAAAATTATCTATCACGAATCATTTACACCTGTACTTGTCACCGACTCCTGGTCATTCATGTTGTTTTGGTAACACATGTACACAATATTAAAATGAGATCATGTCTTACATTGTGTTTCCATACATGTGAATCCCTACCTGTGAAAAAAAATAAGAAATACAACTATTGGCTATAGTTGTAATTTTGCAAAGCTGAACAGAGGAATTAGCACTACCCTGACAATCAGACCCAACTCTTCTCTTTGAGTCATTTCTGAAAGGAATATTTTGCTGAAATCTCCCAAAGTCAAAGCTCAGCTACACAAATAAATACTGTAGCAGATCCTGACAGGAAGACGTTCAGCCCAATCTTTTCCAGATGGCAGTGATGGATGGCTGTGTGCTTCTATTTATTTGGTTTCCCAGGCAATGGTGTCCTGCTTTCACTGGTCATCACTTGAAGTGCTTTGGCTTACAGACCAGCACAAAAGGCATATGCACTGCCAGACAGGTATTCTGGTGGGCTTACTCATTGCCTGGATGTCATGGCTGCAAAAAAAAAGAAGCTAAATATCACCACTTTTCAGGGATTATCTTTTCTAAGAACTGCATGTTTAAATTTGGGACAAACTCACAGCACAGGACTCAAGAAGCCCCCAAGTAAAGCAGAGCCCAGTCACACGTAACTTGCTGATTGCTGAGATATGCCAGTTCTGAAAATAATACAGTGACCCAAAGCAGGGAGAGAGGCAGAGGAGCAACATCCAAATCCCAAACCACATTGACTGAAAATAAGGCTGTCACTATTGTTCTGTTCTGTAAAACACATGGTACTTTACATAGGGCTATAAAACAAATGTCCATAGATCAGGGACTTACAGAATAATGTGTGGGGAAAAGTGGAGGTGGGATACAAAGGCTTCTGAATCCAGGCCGTTCATTTTGCTTGGACATGCTTGAATAGTGAACCCAAGTTTTCAGCAACAAACACATGTTTGGTGGCCCAGGTAAAATGATCCATTGCTTCCAGATGATGTTCATTTTCAGGCATCCATACCAGGGAATAACATGAGAAGTGCTTGCTGCAGGGGTGCGTGTTGCGTAGTGCTAGCACATTGTAGGCCACTGAGGGAAGAGACTGTATTTTCATGTGTTCATGCAACACCAAACACAGCAGGGCCATATTAGTGCCTGGGGCTTTTGACACTGGTCCTAACCCAGCAATGGATAATGCAAATTTTTGATACAAGAACTTCCTAGGGAAACCAGGTGACAGTTGAAATGTGGAGCCACCCAGCACTGCATGCCTAATGGGAACAAAACCAAAGAAATGCCTGCTCTTCCCATGGTCTCAACGCACAAACATACTTAGGCAGACATTGTTAGGAAAGCAATACAACCATTATAATAAAGCCTCCTTTTAAATGAAAGCATGCACACTAACATCAGTCACTAGACAGATTAGGGGAAGGTTTCTTTAAAAGAAAAAAAAGCTTTATCTGGAATCCAAAGACAGCAGGAAGTGAATGAAATTGGTTGAGGCTGTGGGGATGTGGTCACGCTTCTCTGTGTGGATGAACAGATGGGCAGCAGAATTTGGTATGTGCTGGTTTGGACAGCTGGGACTCAGAGAAGCCATAGAAATGGAATGATAAGAGTATGAGAAAATGAAGGCAGACCAGGAATTTCATCAGAGGCTGGGTTGTAATGCCATTGTACATGAGCATGAGTCTTGCGAAAAGCAGTCAGTACCTCCTAGATTAGGGAGCTCCTAATTGGGTTGAACCATACAATTCAACAAACAGAAAAATGAAATTATAAAACCACTGCTAGCCACTGCAATGACAGATAATCACAAATCAGAAATAATTTAATGTGCTTGGGTTTTTAAGCTGCCTATGTTAATTAGGCTCTCCTGTGGATGCACACTATAGTTCAACCCTTAAGTACACAATGATATGACACATTTTCTTTAAAGGCTTCCTGAAAAATCAGAAACACAAAAATATAACACACTAGTGGCAATGTATGGCAGACAACAGGACAGAGAATTTCTTCAAATAACAGGGATCTGTGTTGTTTTATCAAATCCAGAGAAATATTTAATTGTCAACCTCTTTAATCCTGCATATAAAGCCCCCTCACAGTATGATTCATAGGTAAGTGAATAAAAATTTAAAAAATAAAAAGATTCTCATTTTTCCACCCAGAGCCTGGAAAGGAACAATGGCCCTTCTTTTTTTTCACAATATGGTCCTTTTAACCAATATTACTATGTGTCTCTGTCCTGCTTCTTTCTCACCTTGGTCCTGCTCTCCTTATCCAACTGCCTGTCTCAGAAAAATTATCCTGGTCCCACAGCATAAAGGAGCAAAACTCAGCCTCAGCCTTTCCACCAGCCCCTTCTGATTCTCTCTCCCACCTTCCCACTGCCACATGCCAAATCACAACCTCCTGTCCAGGTACACACAGTGCCTACCAGAGCTCCAGCCCAGCAGCACTGTCCAAGGAGATGCCATATAGCTAAGGAAAGTGAGGATCTCTAAAAGGACTGTGGCAGTAATTTATTTTATGCATACTCTTGGCAATAAATCCATTGCTTGCACACAATATGCTGCTGAGTTCCAGATCATTATTTTCCTAGCCAGTCAGCACCAACACAACAGCTGCAGCTGGCCTGAAGAAGCTGAGGAGTGAGGTGAAGACACAAGCAGCAGCAGCAGTAAGATCCCAGTTATTTGCTAAACGTGACATTTTCATACAATAACACAGCTGAAATAAGCAGAGGCAAGCTTCTTTGTTAATGATGAGAATTTGAAAAATGATCCCAGTGAATATAATCCACCCTTCCTGTAGATTAGGAATATAAACTATCTCAGCTTTCAGAATTGTGCTCAAAGCCCATCACACAGGAGAATAAGCGATCCCACAGGCCAAAGAAGTAGGTGAGAAGGTAGACATAGGTTTTATGGCTAAAGGAGTAAAATAGGAAGTTATTTTCACTTCCAGTGAAATACAAGGCACAGAAATCCTACCTAAATCCTGAAAACTTCTCTGAGCTGGAGGACACCTCACAGGCAAACTGCCAGCCATAATGTAAATTCACTTAGTCACTTCAAGGAAAGAGGAATACACTGCATTTGCTGATGATTTTTTTTCCCAGCAACTCTTTGGCTTCACCATGTGTCCAAGCTTGATTTTCTGTTTGATTTTGTCTATCTCACAATGTGTAAACTTGCAGATTCCTGGTGATTTCTGCCTTTGCCCAAGCTGTTTCAATCAAAATCTTGTCTGTATAGTTACCTACAGGCCATCACTGAGCTGCTTTCTCATTGCTAAGACTCCTTTTGTGGGTCTTATCTGCAGCAGTTTCTAAGCTCTCATTATTTTTTCATCACCTTTTTGAAGTGTGGACAGCAGAATCAGGCAGAGATCTTGTGCCAGATACATATGACCAGTGCTGTTTGCAGAGGACACCTGATCCCTTTATTCAGTGTTGTCTGTTTATATACCCAGTAATTATCCAGCCATCACTCACTGGGCTCACTCAGCCATAGCCCTGCACCAAAAGGTCATATTCAGTGATTTGCCACAAGCTGCACTTTCAGAGTTACTGCCTCCCAGCTGTTAGGCTTCAGCAGCAGCAATACCTACTTCCTTTTTCCTGCTGGCATATAGCATTCCATATGCTTCAAAAAGGTAGGAAAAAAAATTACTTTCTTCCAGCAGGGTGTGGCACTCTGTGTCAGCCTCACACAGTAAGACAGCTCACCCCTACAGCACAGCACTAACTGTGGGACGTAACAGAAGCAACCAGTTCCTTTTCAAACCATGTATCTGAGCTATTTCCTGCTATCTAAGGAATATCCTTTGTGTGACAGCTCAAGAACAAGAATTCTGCAGGATGCACCATTTACATCCTGAGAGGGAAGGAAATAGGACATGAAACTAAAATGAAGAAATCTAACGATGAGGAGTCTAGGAGGGATCCCAGTGTGAGTTATTTCTAGATACAGAATTCCACTTGATAGCTCAGCTACATGCAGCGAAAAAAAAATTGGCCCTATACCACTCAGCCATACTGTTCATTACTACATGTTATGTTTGCCATGGAAGTTGTATTTATTCACCTGACTTTTGTCCAACTAGAGATACAACACTTTTCACCACCTAAGGATTTCCACTAGAATTTACATTCCAGCTGGGGGCTGTGGAATTTCACTCAAAGAGCTCACCACAAAGGGCATACTCTGTCAAAACAAGAGCAAAAGCATAAAGGGACTGCCCTCCAAATACCCTATTTAACCCTAGGGTAAGGTGATGTGATTCATCTGAACACAATGTGCTACTAGCTAGTTAAGCTGGTTAAGGCTAGCATTGGATTTGACTGTCCATCCTCAGCGTATCTGAACAGGCATTTAGACACTGGCTGAAAATACATTGAAATTCTGACTATGAAGTTCTATTACTTCTGCCAGTACACTGTAGAAGAAACAACTTTATTTCATTCAACCAGAGACATTTTAAGGGGAAAAGCCAAATCCCTAGAGACTGAAATCACAAGTTCTGGGAATGGAGAATGAAGATCTATTTCAGAATTTATTGGACCAGAGAGGAGGAGCTCGGATTTGCACAAGTTTTGTGCAAAGGGATATAAACTTGGGGAACTCTCCGCTGCTGACACTCTCAGCAGGAGCTGAAGACTCTTTCTGGCTGAGGTCCACACTGATTTACAGCGCTCAGCATCCTATCAAGACAGAAACATATTATTCTTATTATCTTGCATTCTTTCCTTCCACTCAGTTGTGGAATATTGATTACAACACCATGTAGTCCAGTGCTAGGAAAGATGGCAATCACTAAGAGTTACAATTATATTGATTTTGATTGGTGAAGAAATATTTTCCTGACCAGAACTGTGGATTTCAGTTTTACCTATGTAAAGACCAATGACTTGAGATGAGCTTTCTCCATTTTGATTTCTCCTATTGACAGGATTCAGACATTTAGTAAGCCAAAATGCAAGTCAAAATTATTCCTACTGGCTCCAAGTGACTGGTTCTGCACATTTAGCAGATATGGCACTTGTCCCGTGCAGGTGAAAGCAAAATTTAAGTCCCTGCTCCAATTAATAATCATTAAAAGTAGCATTTGCCACATGAATTGCTGGATTTCCAGAAAAGACTCAAAAGATCTTTGGACTAAGCTCTAACTTAGAAGTATACTTAGGAATACATGAAATAAAGACTGCAAGTGTCTGTCTGTGGGGACTTTAGGCAATTTCCCACAATGCAGCCAAATCACTTGGCCTACAGGTCTTATGGAGAAGTTGAAAATACAATACTCTCCTTTGCAGAACAAGTCTCTTTTGGAGACCTGCTCTCAGCTGAGTATTTCTGTTAATATAACATAATATAATATGATTATATATATGATATAATAAGTTAATATAATATAATACTGCCCCAAACTGAAAGCATAGCATCTGGTTTCCATTAAGAGATCATGCCCTTGACTCCCTTTCACACAAAATGAGACTAATGGACTAAGAAAAAGCTTGATGAACACACACTAACCACGCTTCCTGGAAATGCATTGAATCTTGCAGTTAAAGCTCCTCTGTGAGCTCCTGCTCACATTAGCTCTAGATCATAATCAATTGAGATAGAAAATGTTTTTTCATACGGGGTAGCTCAAGCAGAATTCAGGCACATAGGAAGGATACTTAAAGAGCATTTTGTACTGAGGAAAATTTCATCTAAATAATGGGTCACATTTCTACTTCTGTATTTTCACTTTAAAGCTGTCAGTGCCCTGACTGCACTAACCAGCCTTAGTTTCTCTGGCCAGCCTTACACCTGGAACTCCCCCATACACCCTGACCATGGGCCCAGGAGGTTCCTAGGAGTTCAGCCCTGAGCTAACAAGGTCAGTCCTTGCCTGACCTTTGGTGTAGAGCTACTGATCTCCAGAGAAGCCACAGGCTTGCCTGTGCCTGATCTTGAACCCCATGTTTTGGGTGTTGTTCATGGACCTGTCCTGTCACTACAGACCTTCCTCACAACCGGACTCTGTCCCATGGATTGATTTCCTGTCTTGACTTTGCACTTGTTTCATCATCACAAGATTGCCTGATGATCTGGATTCTTGGTTGCAGCTGACCCTTGTCTACTCACATCATTTAGGCATGGTGGAAGTAAACCTAGCCTAGAAAACCTGCTGCCCTGCCAGGCATGTTACTGCTGTTGGCTTCCAGGCTCCCAGCCCCTAAGGAGCAGTTATCCCTCTGTGATGGTTTAACTCCAACCAGGAGCCAAGCCCCACACAGCCGCTTGCTCACTCCCCCACCAGCAGAACAGGGGAGAGAATCAGAAGGGTAAAAGTGAGAAAATCCATGGGTTGAGACAAAGACAGTTAAATAGGGAAAGCAAAAGCTGCACACACAAACAGAACAAAGCAAGGAATTGATTCACTGTTTCCCATGGGCAGGCAGGTGTTCAGCCATCTCCAGGAGACCAGGAACCATGACATATAATTGGTGACTTGGGAAGACAAATGTCATCACACCAAACCTGGCTGTGTTTCCTCACCGTTTGTCATGGACCCCCAAGTTCCTGGTCAGTGTGACAGTATGGAATGCAGAAGGGGCCCTGGCACAAACCTTGCTCAGCAATAACAAAAATGTTTCTATATTACCAACCCTTTGGTCAGCACAAAACCAAAACACAGCCCCATACCAGCCACTGTGATGGAAATTACCTCTACCTCAGCCAAAACCAGAATGCCCTCACTGTCCCTCCACTTAGCTACTAAGAAGGCAACCCTTCAAGAATGTGTTTTCCAATTTTTAGATAAATTAACCCAATTGTGACTACACAGACTGTTGAAAGACCCTTCATTGTAAAAGTATACATTTACTACATGTTCCACTTCAACCTTCACCTCTCAGTCAGGGTCTTGCTAGAATCTAAGCAAAGGAAATGCCAGCATAGCTCTTTGTGAGGACATTCTTTCTTGGTGGTGATAAACACTGTAATGCTTAAATATTACATACATCAGACCTTGGCGAAGGTCAAAAAGAGGGCCATAAAGATATTAAAAAAGTTGGAAAATCTCTGTTATGGAGAAAGGCTGAGAGAGTTGGGGTTGCTCAGCCTCAAGAAGAGAAGGCTGTGGGTGACCTTGACCTTATAGCACCTTCCAGAACCTGAAGGGAGTTTATTATAAGAAAGATGGGGCTGAATTTTTTAGTAGGGCCTGAGGATTAGAACAAGGGGTAATGGTTTTAAGCTGAAAGAGAGTCAATTTCGACTAGCTATAATAAAGAAAGTATTTACAATGAAGACAGTGAAACACTGAACTGGTCGACCAGAGTTGTGGTGGGTGCCCCATCCCTGGAAACACTCAAGATCAAGTCAGACAGGACTCTGAGCAACCTGATCTGGTGGGTGGTGCCCCTGCTCTTTGCAGGGAGGTTGGAACTAGATGACCTTTAGAGGTCCCTTCCAACCCAAACTATTCTATGATCCTAAGGCCAGCATCAAATGGATGCACAGACCAGTGAAGCAGGCACCAGAGGATATGTATATGAATATATCCATATATATATATATGAATGTTAACTAGGCCCAGCCAAAATCACAGTCCTGCTGTGGAAATGTTGACATCCAAGAGCAAATAGAGCTCTGGCACACTGTGAAGAGCACTGCTGCTATATAGCTGCAAACAACAATGAATACAAACTATGAGATATGGAGCTATAAATCACAGTTTATGTGGCAAGGCAATACCAAGAGCTTCTTACAGCTCAGTCACATCTATGCTGCTACTGGCTGGAGCATTCTGTAAGAGACATCCAAGGATCTGGGATTTCGGGAAGTACAAAATTACATTGATAAATGACTCTGCCCACTAACACTTAGGCCACATGACAATAATGCTACAATAACAAACAACTCCCAATTAAGTATTGTAATGCAAAATGGAAAATCCTATGCTTCCCTAAAAAAGTTAGTTGCAGCACAAATGAGGCTATACTTTAACCTGCTCACATCAGTGGAAATACAGAGTAATCCCAGTGACTTCAACAGAGCTCCACAGGACAGACACACCAGCACAGGTGATGCCAGAGACTGGTTAATTTCCATCATTTTGACTGTTAAGTCTCTGTTCAGTACACAAAATTATCAAATTGTGGCAAAAAGTCTGTTGGGTGCTTTTGCTGCTCACAGAGGAAATGAAAATGCTTCCTGAGGAAGCAAGGCTTATAAAGACAGGTGGGCTGCCAAAGGGGAAAATGGAAGACTGGGATGTTCATTCACTCAGAATTTCCTTTCTATTCTCTCTTCTCACAATGTTGCTTGAACATGTTAGCCAGTTTCAATTATATCTGACACAAGAGACAGTATTTCACAGATACTGACTCCAGATAGTCAACATCTGTCACAACCTGTAGAGAAAAGCCCTTACAAGTGCTTCCCTGATGATGGGGAGATGGCAAGGCAAGATTAGTTCTCCACTGGCCCCAGAGAATCCATTCAGGAAGCCACTCTTGAAGGCAATTAGAGAAAGAGGTTCAGTTCTTTGGTGTCATTATTAGGCATCAAAATCTTGGTGAATGCCACATGAAAACCACAAGATGCCATCACCTTAGTTGCCATTCCCTTAGTTCCATAATTAATGGAGTTATTTCTCTTCTGTTTTGCTCAGCAATAGTCAGACTATAATCTTCTGTAATCACTGACCCATGACAGATTTTAGCAAGAGATTAGCCAATTCAGATAACAGGTCTGCAAACAAGAACTGTGCAAATAATAGTCTTTATGTAGGGAATGCTTTTCCAAAATGAACTCCAGACTACAAACTCTTAGTCCCCTGAAATGCAGCACACTGGTCTCCATGGATCCTATGGAGCAGATTTCTTCAGGGAGGGACAATTTCCTAGCTTTCTTGATAGTTGAAGGGATTGTAGTAATAGTTTCATGTTAATGAGAGAGAAGAAAAAGAAAAAGGTGGAAATATGCAGAGTGCTGGAGAATAGTTTGAACAGACTATTCATCTCAGACTTCACATTCTGAGATGCAAAAGTGTATTCCTCTTGTCTTAATCTAGGCACAGATATCCTTTATCTAAGTTGTCTACAGGTTCTGCCTGCCCTGGAGGTTCTTCTAGGAAAGTTCCTGGATTGAATGTACTGGGTTTTCAGTGTTGTTGAAGAGCCCAAAGAACACATGGAATCAACTCATCAGACAGATCATGCTAAGAATATCCATACTCCAGGCAAGTGCATACTTGAATTTATTTCAAAGTGCAATAAATATGTAAGATTTTCCTTGGCTTTAGCAACTGAGCAAGCCCACAGCCAGGTATTTCTGAGGTCACTTCCATAAAGAGGGTGGACAAATGCTGGAATTAAGCTTCAAGTCTCAAAGATGTTCTTAAAACATGGAGTATATAGAAGCTCGCTCACAAAATTAAGAGACACAGGAACTAGGAACTTGCAACAACACTATGCAGCTTGTGAAGGTGAAAACACAGTGGAGCTTGGATTAGGAGTGTGATACTGGACCCTCTCATGAATCTGAGAACTCTGAAGCATATATGGATCTTGGATATTTTTTTTCTGCCAATCAGTTGTAGGTTTTATTTATTTATGGCTTTTTATGTGTTAGAGACTTTGGACTCTGCTTGAGAATACTGTGTCCTGAGCATCAGCTGTGGTTACCTCACTCTTGGAAGGACTCTTGTCTAGTGGCAAGAAAGCCACCATCACTGTTTGCTAATGATATGAAGGTGAGGGGCTGAGCTACTTATTCTGCAAACTTCACCTTTCAAAACCATCCATGAACACAGACAGATAGAGACACTTACCTGCCAGATGACTGGGGGTACTTTATACTAATCCCAACAATTAATTTGGATTCTGGATCACCCGGCTTTGTGACTTATGCTAATAAAATGTTCATGTTATGCCAGAAACTAATTGATTTATCCCTTCTTTAAACAAATTACAAATAATGTTAAGATCTTGTGGAATGAGTTTGCTGGTTTGAAGGCAGGCAGAAAAGTCATACAATAGAAGCTGAGAGAAGCATGAAGAAATCCCATATCTGAATAAATTTACCAGTACAAGATTCATTTATAGAAGCTAGTTTAGTGGGGGAGAGGGGGGAAATAAAACAAACCTCATTGTTTTGAGAATAGTTAAATATGCACAACTTTATTTCTAGGTCAAATCCATAAAGTAAATTACAAAAAGATAAGCAGTCACTCATACTCAACATGTGCTTGACTAGAACAGCTAAATTTTATACCTTATAGTCTTACATCAAATTCCCAAGTGTTCCTCTTTAGCATGAAAAAATAACAGGAAGACTTCAGATTTCTTATCCAGGAACATTCAGAATCCATTTCACTTCTTTGTTCAAAGCTTGACCCTTCTGCCCCACTGCCAGAGTGTGGAGATAATATGGCAAGTGCTTTCTTGAATGAAATGTGAGCAGAAAGATTGGCCTTTGATGGGCTAAGTGAGCTGATGCCTGGGTTAAAGCTCTCTAGAAGTTGATCAGAACAATCCTCAGCCTTGTTTCTGATGATGAAATCATGCAACAAACTACCTTGGAGGTGATGATTTCTCCAGTGAAATCAGAATTTGATTAAACAAGGTCCAGATTTCTAGATATCTGCAGCTGAAAAAATGGAGTTATTAGAATCTATGCTTTGGGGGCTGCTCAGAAAGAGAAAGCAATCCGAACTGTGTAGGACTACTTACATGATAATTTGAAGTCAGATACTGTTCTGGAGAAGATAAGCTTTCCAAGGCAGAAATCCCTCCACAGATTTCTTTTGTCTGGACAGGACCTGTCTGACTGTTCTTTGTCCAGATGCTGTTTTTTTCCAGGCACTGAAAACCGGCTGATGATGCTATTTGCATATGAGGTAAAAAGAAGTGGAGCTAAGTCTAGCTCATCCTTCTTCTAGCTCCATCTATACTGCATCAGTCTTGTTCAGTCACATCAAGCATGGTGTTGGCAGAGAGAGAGCAAAAACTACGGGGATGCAGGAAAAGTCACAGACCTTTTCAGCTTAAGAGCACCAAGGCAGAGGACTCTTGACCTCTCAAGAGGTCGCTTTATAAACCTCTTTCAGCTTGCTTTTGTCAATAGTACAGTACCAGCTTTATAGATACTTCATGAACATATGGTCACCTTCATCATTGTCCCAAGTAAAGTACATTATTATGAAAGCATGGGCCATGTCTGGGGTCTCTTGGCTCCAAACACTTGCCTTGCTTGTGTGGACTTCATTTCAGGTCAGGAGTATTCTAGGGCCTGGGACTGATTTTGTTCTGTGTCTTTGGAGACACAGAGAACGCCGAGACTGCTTAACACATAACAAAATAAATAATAATCCTAAATGGATGGGAAGCCCTGAGTTATGAAATGAATAAAGGCATTTTTAAAGGTGTCCTGACAATGTTTTATAGGTTTCAAGCAGCATTTTTATCACCAATGATCAAGATCTGCTCTTTATGTCTTGGCATCTCTCACCCCAACACTTTGAAGTGCATCTGTGCAGAAGAAAACTTGCTGTTTGTTTGCTGCTAGTGTGTGTGGTCACAAGAGCAGCATCCTCTTTCCGAGGACAAGAGCCCTTTGTTTTGCACACATTCTGCCACAGTAAGCACAGGGGTGAGACCGCACCTCACTTTTTATCCCAATTTCACACGTTGGCTTCACAGCATTAATAAATTGGTTTCATTTGCCACACATTTGGCAGGAGAATTTTCTAATAACATTTTTATCCCCTTTGAGAACATGAATCACTCGCATGCTGAGTATAAAATTACTTCCCTCCTTCTCCTTATTAAAGGCACCGCACGTTAGCAGGGGTCAGGCACTAGCCTTGCCAGTGGCAAAGTCACAACCAAGGGCAGGGCTGGGAGGCACGGCTGCAAAGCTCACTGCTTTTCTTTCTTATGGATGGCGGATAACCTATTTAGCACCCAGAATATATGGTTTTCTCCAGCTGTCAATCCTACCTGGTTGGGATAGAGATTGAGAAAACGTGTGAGATGCACTGCGCTGCTCACACGGCTGCTGCAAACAAGAGCCACATAAAATGTGTGCAGCAGATGTCTGCTGCTCCTGCCTTTGTGGAGGCCACCAAAAGCTCCCACCGGGAGCCTCCCCATACCTTGGAAAATCGTCCTTTCACAGACACAGACACCTTGGAAGAAATAGGGGTTTCACCTGAAAGCACGGGAGGGATCAGCAACAAACCAAAAATGGTAGTATTTCTACATTAATATCCATCTGTCTTTGACTTCTAGTTTGAAAAAGGAAAAATGGTCAATTTTATGATTTCAGAATAATCTTTTTAGAAGAAGATTTTTGTTTGAAAATTGACTTTAGACAGCAAGCAGGTCATGCTACTGCAGTTAATTCTTTGATTTGAGGAGCACTGCATTCTGAGAGTATTTTTTTTCCAAGTGCACACCCCAGTCAAAATGTGCCCCTTTGAAAATTCAGACCTGTCCTCACATTAACTTTTCTCCCAAGTTCTTTGCAGAGACTCCCTGTAATGGATTAAGATGGAGGAAAGAGCAAGAGATATGCCAAGAACTAGCATGGATAGGGAGCTACAAACTAATCCCTGCTGCTGGGTGGGATCACTGGCATATCACAAGCATACACATAACCTGCCTGAATCTCAGGCATGGATTTCTGTGGTGTCACTGAGACCTGAGGGGTGTGCAAGGAAATCCTGCTCACACCTCTCTGGTTTTCTACTTGAGATCTTGCAGGTTACATGCTGTGCTACCTAATGCAGTCAAGATTTAACTGCTCAGCAGCGCTTTCAAGATCACAAGGAGTTTTGCTGGCAATGTAATAGCCCTGCAAGGAATTTAGATATCTTCAGGTTTGGCAGCAACTTTGCTGGTGTTTTGGCATATCCCTGTGTAATCTAGATGTTGCTTCTTGGTGCTAGTGTTTGGTTGGTTTTTTTTCTTTTTAATGAGGTCTTCGTATTTTATTTGAGTTGTTCACAAGGATATATACACAGGAGTGATAGAAGGTATAAGCTGTTACTTCAGTGATGATCTCATACATCCCCTGTGTTACGTGAGAACAACACTGTGACACAAAATGTCAGTGTACTTTGTCTAAACCTGCTATTTGGTACATAGAATTTGTCAGTAGTTCCTTTAATGATTTTGGGTTAATTATAGGAGGGGGGAGATTTCATATCCAGCACAGCATGCAAACTGCTCCCTATCAACATATCCATATTTAAATACAGAAATGAAAGGTCAAATGTAGTGAAGACCATGGGTAGATGGTTGCCTGGTGAGTACCAGGTTTTCTAGGCTTTTCCCATTTGACTCTTCGAGGTGAGTTGTCCTTTTTCTAGCTTCTGAGTCATCAGCAAGAATAGCAGAGTGCCAAAATCACAACAAAAACACAGTCATGTGAGGCATCTCGCCTCTTCTGCGGCATGAAAATAGCAGCCAGCAGGAGAGCCTGCACCGCAGCTGTCTGGGTTAGGTTTGATTGGTCAGATAAATCACATTGTATTGTTTCCATTCCTTTGGCTCAGGGAATGTGTAAGCACTTCAAAACTGAATGCTTATGCATGAGAACTTTAAGCTAGTTTACTTAAATGCACACATATGTATCTTTGACATTGACTTTTTACAGATTTTCTTGTCAATAAAAGTAAATTGCTTGACTGTTCACAGAAAGTTAACATAAACAGAGTCAGAGTTAATTCCTCTTTTAAAACAGTGTTTTAGCAAGAGACTGTGTTCAGTGGCAGCTTTGTCAAAAGACTGCTGTGACTCCATGCCACCACGGCACTGTAGTAATTTCTCTGACCAAGAGCCTCGAACTTTAAGAAATAGCAGAGCACACACCAAATACCTATTTCAGAGAGGTGAACTCACTGATTTATGGCAAGCTGTGGGTAATGGAATTGTCTCAGCTCATCAGAGGACACAGACATTGTCCAGTTACTTCCCAACTGTGCAAATGCTTTTGTTTCAGGGCTGACAACTCTATACCTTTTCACCACTCCTCAGGTCCTTCTTCAGGGTGATGGAGAAAGCCTTTCAACGTACAGTAAAAAATCATAGCTCACGATCTTTCCCAACTCTCACACATCCTTGGGAAGCAATCACAGCTGCTCCACAGAAGGGATCCCAGCACCTCCTGCCTACCCACCCCCTCTGCACCATGAAGACATTAAAGGAACAGGGAAAGAGAATTAAAACCCTGAATGTTTAGGAAAGTGTCTGGAACAAAAGGAATGAAAGACAGGGGAGCATAGCTGGTGGCAGGATTTTTAGGACCATTATTTATAAGGGGTATAAGAGTACCAATTGATTAACTCAGGACAGAACACTCAGTGTGTTTCTAGTTTCTCTCCCCTTGCTATGAGTCCCAGTCACATGAAGTCCACATGGGAGCTCCTCTTCCAGCAGATTGAGCCCGAGGGCACCATCAGCTCTCTGTCTGCCCACTCCATCTCAGTGTCACTCTTTGTACTGCTAGCATCAAACACTATCCATCCCACATGGATTAGCAGTGACAGGCAGCTTTGCTGGCTGCATCAGTACTGCCAGAGCACTGGCTGCTAAAGGGACACAGGTAGGTGGGGGCTAATTCATTTTGAGACATTTAAAACCAATTATTTTAACCTGGAAGCTCTTGGTGAGCTGACTGATGGACGGAGTCAGATTTGTGTAGCTATTGTAAGGTTACCTCAGTCTTGATCTATCCTTGATCAACATGGTTGCTTCAGTCCATGCTTCCCTTCATGTGTGAAGCAGCTGCCCTTGTTTTCTGAGGATGTGGGGTGGAACTGACACAATTAAAGGTCACCCTCCATCTGGGAAGAGAAAGTTCTGGTCTACAGTGAAGCACAGGGGCTGGTTTCCATTTTGTCAGAGTTATGTAATCTCTAAATAAAGAATATTTCTGCTGTTCACTACAAGATCTTGTTGCTTAATGCTCCCTAGAAATGGCTGCCAGATTTCTGTACAAACATAGCATGTAGACAGTGTTTTAAAACCTACATAGGTTAGAAGTTCTTTAAATTGTAAATTCAAAGCATTTTATAGAGGCAAATCAGTTCTTCCAACTGCAAAACAGGAGTGCCTGATTTTCAGGGGTGCTGGATTCCAGCTGAGGCCAAAGGCAACTGCTTTTGGTTTTGCACTGTGCTTCTGAAAATTAAGTTTGCAGTACATGTTAATAACAGGCATTCCTGGTGCAGTTGAGAGACATGGAAATAAAGTAGAGGGACATAGGATAAACATAGAACAAAAATTTGACAAAGTGGAAGCAGCGAAGCCTTTAAAGGAAAGCACCATCTCTCACTTCATATTTCATAACTCCCAGTTAATAATATAAATGATCCATGCTGCAAAAACAGAACCCAAAAGCTAAGGTCTTCCAATTTAAATACGTATGTTCAAAAGCCATTGACAAAAATTTCATTTCTACCCAGGACTGGGTAATGCACCCTTGCTTATTTGAGACAATATAATACTTAACTAAGCATTTTTCCTCCATCTTCATATATGTCAAAATGCCCTAATGTTCAACAAAATCTCATTAGCTTCCAGCTAATGAAACTTTAGTTTCATTTTGTGCATGCACAACATCCAGCAACCATCAAGGTATCTAAACTTATAAATCTAGATAATTTTGAGTATATATTTCTGTGGAGAATCAGTTATGTGCATTTCATTGTATAGAAGTTATGTATAAATTAGGCATATATAATACCTCATATCATTCTGTTTGTCTGCAGGAAAACACAAGACATTTTGGGAAAGAAACAAAACCAAAAGGAGATCTGTCAAAGAACCCAGAGATCTGCTATTTTTTTAAATGCTTTCATCTGCCTCTAGCCACACTGCCAAAATTAATTTTTCCTTGGACTAAGCCATGGATCAATGACAGTAAGGCTGCAGATCTGCACTATGTGGGTAAATATTCTATATTGTAAGTACCATTCTTTGCTGAGGGTTCACTGGTAGAAGGCAAAACAGCAAAGTCTGTTTCCCTTTCTGCAGGGACAAAGACGAGCAAGCTAAGTAGAGTTGACTGAGGTTTGAAAGGAAAAGTTAAGAGCCAACTACAAGTAACGATGGATGCAAGCTTTTGCTTGGAGGGAAAACATAAACAGCAAAAACTCTGTTCCTAGAATACAGCTGATACAAACAGATGCTACCACAGGCTCTGAAGAAAAGGGGCTCCAAGGTGCTGAGCAAAACCAGGATCAGAAGTTAACATGGTGGCCAAACAGGCCATGGCAGTACTTGGAACAAGGGTGGAAGAAATTGAATAGATCACAAGGGAGTGTCCTTGAAAGGGACTGACCAGGACAATTAGAGATCAAATATAACTGATTTATAGTTATTTGCACTATGGATCAAAAAATTTTCACCTCCAAGTCCAGGACAGGTTTGCATCTGTGCCTGCATTTATTAAAGAGATTACTTTCACTCTCTGATGTCAGCATCTTCCCTGTGCATGGATGTCATGTCCAGGATTTCCTCACACAGAATTTTGAGCCAGATACAATATACCTCCGTAGCATGGAACCTACTCCAATTACATGTGAACACCCCCTGCACTGGGTATCCTTTCTTTCTCCATGTACAGAACAGTCCTTGGAGGTGGCATCAATCTGCAAATTACCAGGAAAGTACCAAGGACCAAGTACAAAGTACCAGGCCTCTCTTGAAACAAAGAAGAACTAAAGGAATCTGAAGATTACAAAACTGCCATAAACTTGGGATTCAAATGCCCTGTTTCTTCCCATGAGAAAAACCTTTCATCTTACTTTCCTGACCATTCTAATGGGTACAGAGACAGCTACTGTAGATATTTCACATACATAAATTACAGCATAGCACATGTACATTGCTTTTATTTCTTACACTTCTTTAGAAGTAATCCCCCAACTTCCAGAATTCTGTGGTCACAAATTGAAAGCCACTGTCATAAAGACACCGCACCTTCTGGAGAAAGTAGAGAAAAGCAGTGGGTTAAAGATGGAGAAAATAAAAAAGTTGCAGAGTGATAGTCATGCAATTGACTGGTAAACATCCAGTTTTCTTTTAAATCAAGCTTTTTTTCTATGTCTGTGCTCTTATTCGAACAGGAATTAGCTTGGGACATCCCAGTTGTGTAAGTCAGTCCACAGGTGAAACTCTATGGTCAAGCTACTCCCTCTTCAGGCACAGAAGGCCATTAGAGTGCTGACAACTCTGCCAAGTACCTGTAATGTATTTTGCTTTGCTCGACATAAAGCTCAGAGAGACTAGATATAAAAATGCTTGGAGGCTGGTTTGGTCTGCCTATACTTAGTTCTGTAGGTTGGTGTGAACCTATAAGCACCCTGGAGGTGCACCATAGGTACCCTCACAGAGAGATGCACTTTTTCAGCCCCTTGACATGAGACATTCTCAGCAGCTAAGATATAGCCAGGAAAGCCTTTTTCTTTGCAATACCATCCCATCACTGGCATCCACCACACACATATTGAAACCTTCACCCTCTTTATTCCTGTTTACTGGGAGGGCTACATTAGGGAAGGCCACACCAGGGAAAATAGGTTCTACTTAAAGGAGTTTTACTGGGGGAACAAAAGCATGTGGCTCTCCAAAACAGATTACAAAGGCAGTAAACACAGCAGTGTAGAGGGAAATCTCCACAGTCTTTAGACAGCTGTACAGCTGTCATTAATGAAAAGGAGAGGAAATCTTTTCAAAGTGAAAATATGCCTAGATCTGCCCCTGTACATTAGAGAGGCAGGAGATCTAAGCATCATGTTTTAATGAGGCAAAGCCTGAAAAGAATTCCATATATGTTAGGTGATGTAAGAAGCATTCTGTCACAGAACAGAAAGTGTTGCAACCATGCCTCACTGCATGAATCAACTTGCAGGAAAAACCGCCAGAACCCAAACACAGAAGTTACCTCATTATTAAAAACTGTTAAAACAAAACTTGCACTATTCTGTATAATCTTGAATTGGCAATCAAAAAGTGGGCTGAATTATCTGATGTTTGAGTTCTCATTCATATGCATTGTATTTTCAGAGACAGCATATTTATAGAGATTGAATCTGAAAGGGCACCCTCATTGTCATTTTGTAGCATCCCTAATGTAATAAGTTTCACTAACCAAGAGATCAGTGTGATTCATTTGTCCATGCTGCTGATATGATGTTTGTGAAGCAAATAAAAACCTTCTCACCAGATCTATCCAGCACTGCTTTGCTGCAAACACTCCAGATGGAGCTGGTGCTGTTCAGCCCAAAGAAGAGAGAGCTCCAGTAAGATCTTATAGCAGCTTCCACTACTTGAGGGGGCTATGAGAGAGCTGAAGAAGGACTTTTTAGAAAGGTATGGAGTGAGAGGACAGGACGAAACAGCTTCAAACTGCAAGACAGTTTGTTTAGATTAGATATTGCAAAAAAAATTCTGTACTGTGAGGTTGATGAAACTCTGGAACGAGTTGCCCAGGGAAGCTGTGGATATCCTATCCCTGGAAGTGTTCATGGCCAGGTTGGATGGGGCTTTGAGCAACCTGGTCTAGTGAGAAGTGTCCCTGCCTATGGCAGGGGATTTGAAATTATATGATCTTAAAGGTCCTTCCAACCCAAATCATTCCCATCCCAGCCTGCTGCACCCTTTGGTTTAATGGACTAAAAATGATAACTCACCTTAAAAAAAACCTGTGGAGAGTGCAGGGACAAGATAAACAATTCATCCTATTTACACATGCACATTTTGCCTCTCAATTCTGACAATGGATGAAAACCACAGTATTTTACACTTCCAGTGAGGACTCATCAAAAAAAGTTGCTCTTGATGGCTAAAAGCATAGGTAACTGTACTGCTTGCAATAGATACAAGTCTCCAGCATGGTCTTAAATCCAAAGGGACACATTAGAGGATCCATACTAGGAATCAAAAGTATTAAAGCCATGACCCTTGGCATGAAGAGAGGCTGCTCAGAGTCACAGCATCCCTGCATATAGCTGACAGTAGATCTGCCTTACTGTCACTTACAGAAAAGACTCAAATCTCTCCTAAAGCACATTAGAGATGGGCAATCAGCATTATTAATTAGCAGTGATGGCATCAGGGAGCGGAAGATGGCAACAGGGCTGAACACAGCTCAGGGATACATTTCTCTTTCAGAATAGACCCAGAACACTGACCCCCTGTAGCCACCCAAGGGTTACCTTCAGCATCTGACCCAAACCTCCAGCGTTCACCCAGGTCTCAGAGGGAAGGTGGAACACCAGTCTCTGTGCTGGTGCCACATCTCTGACAGATGTGCTGCTGAGAGCCCGGCAGTCGGGTTCCCTGGGGACAGCCAGGCTTCCAGCACCAGCAAGGTGAAAGGCAGCTGCCATTCCTCCTAGCACCAGCTGGAGAAGCCACAGCAATGTGTAAAGAGTGCCAGCAGTGAGAGCCTCGGGGGAGAAGAGGGAAAGAAACGACGTCACTGTAATGGAACCCTTCCCTCCCTGACTGTCTGTCTGTCTGTCAGCAAGGCCTTCTGAGTCAATAAATACCAGTCAAAATGCACAATTCTGGCTGACCTGCAGTCCTCCCTTCATCTCTGGAGAAAATAAACATGGGCTCTGGGTGCTGAGCTCCTCTGTTTTCTTCAGAGCCTTCATTGTACTTGTGTTTGCAACATTTCAACCAGCAACACTGGGCAAGGCTCACTCAGTACTCCCAGGAACTTGGAGGAACTCCCTGGTTATTATGAGATTACCCTTCACTGCAAAATAAACAGTTCTTTACAGATACCCTCTCAGGGGTGTTCCCTTACAGATGTCCAGGAGTCAGGAGGGGTCAAGACAGGAGGGATTTGACATGGTGTATAAATCCTCTCGGTGCAAGCTGCATTCCCCAGAACAATGCCATTCACTGTCCAAAACATTCACTGGAACAGGAGCTGCCTCTGGAAAGCCTAAAGGAGGCACCCTGTCTCACACCTCAACCACAGCAGCACCTTACATGTCTACAGTCAATCCTCAAGATCGGATGTAGAAGGGAGCTCCTGATCACTCATGTCTCAACAGAAACACAGTTGCCATATCGCAGTTTTCCCTCTTCCTAGGGAATATCCTGGGTTCGAGATTCCCTTGCTCTCTTTGTGCTCATCTTAATTTTCCTTGCTGTTAGTCAATGTTCACAGTATAGCTGTCAAACTACCGGTTCAAAAAGAGAAGGCCCAAATCCCTCATGTTTGCTCTTTGTTTGAGTAGGAATGATGGGACAGAAATGTCTTTGTTTCTCAATTTGCAAGCAGAAGCATCAGCCTGCCACTTCATATTTGGCTTGCCATTAAAGCAAGTGAGGTGCACTTCACCTGTGGACTTCACAGCTACCTGATGACAACAGAGTGATTCAAATGCTTTCTGCATTATGTCCCCCGTACTCCAAACTGAACACTGGTGCTAATAGATTCCTCCAGGCCTATTCTCCAGGACCATGATGCTACTTGCCACTATCCTCATCTCATTCCCAATTTCCAGTTCCAGAATTTCTGTACCTTTTCTTGGACTTTGTAAGAGTACTTACATTTTACATATAGCTGTAACATATACTAGTATATATATACCTGGAAAACACCTGACACATCAAGACACTTCATCAGCAATTCAAACAGTCAGAAAAAAAAAGATTTAAAGATATTTTAATCTGGCAAGGAAGATGCAGGATTACTTGTTACTTTAAAAAGAAGATATATTATTACTGTCAGTTTTTGACAACAGAGAACAGAGGGTATATTCTTCAGAAAAACTGAAGTATATAAATATTCTAGCAGGTTTCAGGTTACTTGTTTCCTGAGATATTGGGTCATTCTGAAAGCCAAAGCTAGCTGACAGCTTGCAGAAGTTGCTTTCTGGTTTTTCACCTAGAGCAGTGTTGCTAACAATGCAATCCTGTAAGCCTGTAAGCCTCCAAACACCACACCACAGCCTTGAGGCTAAGTGGGTAGCGGGGGAGCCATGCTTCCCCTAACATTTGACAAAAGACTGGCTCAAAGACTGGACATAAGGGTGGAGAATTCATCTCACAGGTGGAGTGCACAACGTGTGGCATAAGGCGTTCAACAGAAACATCTCAGAGGAAAAGGCAGAGCAGCAATCCTGCATGGTGTGAGCTGGTCTGGGGGCACAGCCTGCTCTGCTGCACACTCAGAAACTCTGCTTCCCAAGCTCTGCAGCCCATGGACAACTCACTTACTGTAAACCATGCTCTAGAAATTGTAGCTTTGATTTTAAAAACACTTCTGACTATTGCAGTTATGTAAATAACTACGAGAACCTGAACCAGGGGCAAACCATTGCAGCAATGCAGAACTGCCTTGGAGCTGGAAACAACAGTTCTCACATCACCTTCTGGAAGCATTGACACATTTATTCCACAGCAATGGAATCTGGCATATTCCCCTAACTCATAAACACAGTATTTTACCAATATCTGTAGTCAAGTACCTAATGTGAGTTTCTGGTCAGTTTGCAAACTAAATGCATGGAAACCCAGGGCAAAACAGGTCATAGGTCTTTGTGGCAAGGAAAACAGTTGGCACATGGCAGCAGCAAGGTTGAGGACTGTGATCTGATACTCTGCTTAAGCCATCTACAAATTAACTCCTTCCCAGGCACATACCAGAAAAAAAAAAGTCCTGGGCTATGCTGCTTGAAATAATACTTCACAAAACAAGGCCCTGACAATGGAGATAGATTGCCTGGAGACATTGTGAGGCCAAGAAAAGATAAAAGCTTTCTGAAAAGAATGGTTGAAAATATTCATTGCCATATTGTGGTGATGACTATTTTCAGCAGAGATGGTCCACAGCTGCACATGTTTGTGTGAAGAAAGGAAGACAAGAATGAAAGGATTTTTTTATATCATTACCATTTGGTCCTGTCTCATTGCAGAATACACAGAATCTGGCTTTGCAAAGGATGCATTCTTTTGAATCCTTACGGCTTGAAGCCAGAGCTAAGGTAAACGGTTGTTAATCAATTTAATTTAAGCCATCAATGAGATGAAGAACCTAACTCACTTTGCAGCAGTGAGTTCCTGGCCTACAGGCTATATCAGGTCTGTGTCCTGTATGAATAATTATATGTTGAGAAACAATTCATGTTGCAAAGTCAAACACTCAGATGTCAAGGATCATCAGTAATAAGCCTGACCTTATTTCAGCTCTATCTTGAACTTCCTTAACCATGTTTGATTACATAACCACAAAACAATTTTCCATGGGATCTCTGTTGAAGATTCTGTGTATTCAAGGTCCTCTTTTATACTCATTGTTCAATAGGTGCCTCATGTCTTACACTGCATATCATCCAAAAACTGCTCTGAAGCTTGAATCATTACTTTTCTAGTTCTAGTTTTGTGTGGGTCTTCCCTCTTATATTTAATTTATGAAATTCCAATGTGTGGAAATTCCTGTTCTGTTTCTGGAGACAAGTGTATGAGGTCCATGTCTCTCTCTCATCATGCTTGCAGCCCTGCCTGTAAGCCCCCCACCCTTTTCTCAGAACATCAAGGTATTGAGCTCAGAAGCTTTTTGTCCCAATGCCTTCATTCACAGTACTTCAGTCCCAGGTCCCTACCTTTTGCAGTCTTGTCAGAAAGGTTCCTTCTCCTCTCCTGTGGTCTGTCAGACAAACATTGAAACCACAGTGGAGGGAGTAGCATTGTTCATCTCCCCTGCCTTAAGACAGCGTGGGCACAACACGTACCCCACTGCCCCATAGGATAAGATTGCCATCCACCTCTGGGGTTGAGAACGGGCAGAAATCCTTCAGAGAACATGCATTTCTAATGTCTTTGTGTGAAGTGGGACTTCCTGAGGCTCACAACTTGACTAAATGTGGGAAAATTTTTGTGGAAACTGGCAAGAATACATTCCTGACATCAGAGGGACTCTCTACCGCATCTGCTGATCAAAGACAAGTTTTTCATCCAAATTAGGTAGAGATTATTAATTGTTCCTGGCATCCCTTTCAGGTTTCTTAAGCATATGTGAGAATAATCTCCCAACACTTTTTCTGAAAACTCAGTTATTTATTTTTTCCTCCGTTTTTCACAGAAGGGGGAAAAGAAGATACAGAGATCAATCCCTGATATGGGAAATTTCACTGTAGTTATTTCAAATGCATCAAAGTCCTTACAAAACTGAAAACAAGGTGTTACAATGGTGTGGCATAAATTTTCAACATACATTATTATAAACATTTCCCTATATGTTGGTCATAACAATCCGTTTTCAGGACTATTACTGTTAAATTCAATACAAAACTCTTTGTTGGCTCTCATATGGATTAAAAGGTGTGCTAAGATCTTGCAAATCTTAATTCAAAAATCTGTTAGTAACCCTTCCTACATTATATTGAAAAAATTTGGTTCAGGTTGAGCAACCTCTCCATTCCCACAGCCAACCCACAGACATCATAATGCAGAGTTTTACTTTCCTGTATACAAGATACGAATGAAAACAGAGAACAGAAACAGGGTGCCCAACACAGATTAACCAGGAAAACATTAAGGACTCCAAACTACCAGCCTGTGGATTCACATTCCTCTTTTTCTGCCAGCAGCCCATCTACATTCCCAAATCCCACAGCCATTCTCCTTCAACCCTTTGTCCCTGCCCTAACACATCTTGGACTCCGTTTGGGGTGGACATTTGTTCATAGCCCATGCTATACAGGTCACATGGAAAATAGTCTGGAGAACAACAGGAAACCATTTCTCATGCTAAAGAGTGCAGAAACCAGAAGCAGACCAGCAAAATGCTTATGTCCCTCATTCCTGTGACACTGTGGTCAGGGTGAGCTCCAGCTCAGTTTTTTATCAGTCTTAGCATCAGGGTTGAGTATTGACTAGAAAATTGAATTGCCTTCTCTCCACAAAGGCAAGAGGAAAAGGTGATTTTTCTGTCTTTGGTGAGGTGCTTTGAAAGGGGATCCCCATTAACACAGCATTAGAGGAGTCAGCAGTTCTGCTGCTTTGTTGGTACCTGTTTTGTGGACAAACAAATTACTTCAGTTTCCAATGCTGTCAATCTGGAACACCTCATCACCACCAAATTAATAAAAATGTCTTTAAAAAGTGAATAAAAACCATGTAAAAATCACTAAGTAGCCAGTTGTCTGGCGCTTGAAGGCCAAGATTGGATGCTAGTGAGGGAGCAGGGGGTCTCTTTCTTACCTAGGTAATGATTATACGAGGCCCATAAGGACATAGTTAAATCAAGTATTAAGAAGACTGCACTTAAGAGGGGGAAAATATGTCAATCACACTTTGCCTTTGACAAAAGGAAATTCCTTGAAACTGAGAATGGGGAGAGAGTGGGAGGGAGAGTGTCTCGTCATGTGGGTGGCCAGGAAACTGGAGGCCAGAAAAGTACGAGCGAGAGAAAGAGTAAGAGACGGGGGGGTTGAAAACCCACCAGACTGAATTCTAATCCAAATGCTGTGAGGCGTTCACACCAGGCCTTGTGAGAATATTAACAAGGTTACAGGAGAGGGGCCTTTAGCCTCAGGAATTATTAGTGAATATGGAATTATATTTGCGCAAACACAACCAGATGCAAGCAGCTAAATGCTCTGCAGATGTGAAAGGAGACAGAGTGTGCTCCAAATGGGCAGCAGCTTCATGTGTTTTAGTCCTCCATCATGATGCCTGGCTGCCTGTCAGAGAGGGCTGCTTTTCTGAAATGGCAAAAGAGTGGGAGGGACAGGCTCTGTTTTATCAGAAATTCGAACATGGGTACACTTTAGGGTTTACTCTTTCTCCCAGACATTAACATCTCTTGGCTGACTGACTATCATGTTGAAGATTACATCCTGACTACATTATTTTATATCTCTGTGCCTCAGGTTAATTTCCTGCAAGTTTTCATTTTTCTCCCACTGTGCCATGTCTTTTTCTAAAATTTCCCTCTGTCTCTTTCCCTGTTTTTCTTCATTGTTTGCCCTCTCTGGTTTTAGAATTTAACTCCAACATGGCCTAAGCAGTTAGCTTGTATGCACAATATCACAGGCTGTTTCCATTAGAATGAGAAATTGGTTACAAGAGCCAGGTATTTCTTTGAAGTAATCTTGTTTTACTACAAAAAAAGTCCCACTTCTTGAAATAACAGTAAGATTGAACAAGAATGCATCGCATTGCTCATGATCCCAGATCTGCTTGCTGTCAGGGCTCTGCTTAAAAAACTCCTTTCCTTGGCTTTCTTTCAAGACCATTGTGTATTCACTTCATTTCTTGTATCATGATTTTTGGGTTTGCTCCCTTCCTGCTTCCTCCTGCTTTCCATTGTTTCAATCACTCTAATCGATCCTCTGACCCTGCATTCAATGCTTGTGTTGGGGCAGTGAACTCCATTGTTCAAGCTACTCCTAAACACTCTTAGTCAGCGTGGAAGACAACCAGCACACCTAGCACCCTGAGTGGGATTTATGGTGATTTAAAACCAAGAATCTGCCTTTCAGCTCCCAAAGTCATATTAATATGTGTTACATAGATAATAATAATACAATAACTATAATAATAGTAACAGTAACTTACTGTGTCTGTTGAGAATGCGGCTTCTTCATTCTAGATCAATTGCTACCTTCGAAGTAATTACTGTCCCTACTCTGCAGAGTAGAGAGCATATGCTAAATCATTACAGATCAACTTCACCAACTGAATTACAAGGACACTGAAATGGCCATAGGCATAATCATAAAGTGGCACTCTGTGGCAGGGTTAAAACTTCTGCTCAAGAGGAAATTTTCTGCTATGAAGAATAATAGCAGCAAATGACTGTTTATCCTATGGGACTGTAAATGTACAAGAATGGAAATCTGGAAGCTTATGTACAAGACATTTTACCAGATTACAGTTTGACTTTTGTTGAGCATGCTAACTGTGATTTTAATTACCTCAACAGTTTGAATTCCTTTTTATTTCCTAATTTATTTCCCTGACTCACAATTATTCTTTTCAAAAATAATCAAAACTTTCCTACAATATGGCTTCTGCAAAATTGTTAATGATGTTTGCCCTCAAATTTTTCATCTTTTAAAATATTTTCTCTCACTGAATGCATGTTTCAGAGGCAATAAAATACTTTAGAATTAGGCAGAATTTTCAGACTTAGGCATGCTTTGTTGATTCCTTACTCTCCATGAAAAAACAGTGTACTCTCCTTAGCAGCACAGTGCATATGGTTTGGTTATAAATTCTATAGTAACTTGAATGATGTATTTGAATATACTGATTTACTTAGAGATTTAAAATGAACCACCCACTATTAGATCTTTCTCTATCTCTGATCCTGTTAAAAAAATAATACACACTCCACAGAGCCAAGAGTTTATGCAGAAGAAGGCTGCTCAGTAAAAAGGCAGAGTGTAGAAAAATATCATATTTTCATAGACTAAATGCTTATTATTCTGTGACAAAAACTGTTGCCTAATAAGAATTTTGTTTACTTAGTTTTTAAGGGGGAGTCAAGGCAACCAAAAGAGAAAGCAGCAGAAAGAACTTCAACCTCCTCTACAAAACTGGCTAAGAGCTCTGCTAGCTCACACAGAAGTAGAAATCTTTGTAACCTTGCACAAAAGCTCTACTTCACTTGCTTCTTGTAATTAAGCTGGTTTGGTTTGGATATTTTTCCTGTTGCATGTAATCTCATTTTCCCTCAGGCAGAGCCAAGAGGCTCCTTGGTGGACCACTGCCTCCCCTCAGCTGTGGCTGCTGCTCCCCAGCTCGGCACTGGCCTCAGCTGGTGGCCACGTTGAGAAGGCTTTTGCCCATTGTTCCCTACGGGGTCTGTGTTTTATGATGCCTCACAGTATAGGCAGCCACTATCTCCCCCAAGGGCAATGGCAGTTTCTGTTTCATGGAGAACAATGGATGATGGTGGCCAGTCCAAAAGGGAACAACTCTGCATGGGGGAAAACAACAACAACAACAACACAACTTTTAGTTACAAAATCCAACAGTAAGTATGGCCATTCATATGAAGCCTCTGGGAGGAAAGCACCTATGGTGCCAAGCTCTCTTTTCAGGCACACTGAGAGGAAGGTGGGAGGTACCATGATTGTCTTCTGCACCAAAGGGGAAACCAGGAGTCCCCTCCCTGGAGGAGTGACAGGGAGGAAGACAGGCATGTGCACTGTCTGACTCTAGGGCACAATATAAAAAGTGACAGAGCAGGGAGGTTTTTCTATCAGCCCCAACAAATCTGGTGCTCTTGGTAGCTGGTCACTCCATCAGAATTAAGTACCAGTTTGGCATACAAGGGGAGAAGAATTGTGTGAGCCAAGGGAATTAGTCATATTCGCAGGATAAAGCCAAGATAAGGGAATACAAACAAGGGGATATGAACATTAATTGATGGTGGGGGGTGGCAAGTCAGGAGGAATTTAGAGTGTAGAAAGCAAAAGGTGATAGAATCTGTTTCAGCAGCCTCTCATTGCTCTGATGAAACACAGAAGCTGCATACCCAGTCAAAGTGTCCCATAAACCATAGGTGGTTTGTGTTCCCCAGAACACAATAGTCAGAGCATAGCCACAGAAGCGCATATAAAAGGCAAAATAAAAAACAAAACAACTTTGAAAAACTTTGTCTAGGAATGTTATTAAATAATCACATGCAAATGATCTTTTTAGAGATAATTATAACTCTGCATTTTACATACTTCATTCTTTCTAGAAATACACTTGGCTGTGTCATAGCAACATTTTTTTGAAAAGAATTTATTTTGGTACTTCATGATAGTCTTACTTTCAGATTAACATAAAATAATCAGTAAAGTGTATATTGAATTGTACATTAACTGGATGTTAAATCATTACCAGTTCAACAGGTGTTAAGTCCCTGATCTCATTTTAGCAATCAGCACTTTTATTAACCACAAGGAAGAAAATAGGAAAGTGCTGCTAATAAAGATTGTGGATGATACACAGCTTGGTGAAATGATAAACTGCATTGAGCTGGCTATACACAGCTCAGTTGTTTGGTAGGAAGGGGAACTTATTCAAACAATGAGTCTGAACACACATAAATGGGGAAGGTCACACACCTGGAAACTAAAATACCTGTCACCCTTACAAATTGTGGGATTGTGAAAAACACTGAGACTGAAATTGATAGAGATTAGATAAAAAAAATTGAGCTCAGTTCAGTGCAGCAGCTAACCCCATTCTCAAATACATAAATGCTATTTATTGTTCTATCAATCTGTGCATCATCTGCAAACTTTTTCAGTAAAGCATCTTTTTTTTTTTTAGCGAATGATTGAGTAGAAGCAGATGAATGATAATGAGAATAGCAATAGCATTGCAGCACATTTTGGAGCTTAAGTTGAACAGATGAGCTTGCAAAGCTGAAAAGATTAAGGAGTCACAATTGTAATTTAAAAGGTGTAAAGCCTATTTTACACCAGTTTGGGGGGAAACAAAAGTCCATTCTGTTTCTTTAAGAAACAAAAATAAAAACATTATTTGATTATAAGGCGAGAAGATTTCTTAAATCTAACACTAAACTTAATAAAACTTAAAACTCAATAAAATACTGAAACATGTTTTAGCTTAAAAGGCAATGAGGTTACACAATTTAAAACCAGAAAGTAAAATTAGACTAATTTATATTGGAAATAGGGTATACTTAATAGAAACGGGAACTATTTATGAAAATAAATAATAGGGCTTACATCAATGTCTTTACATAAGTATCTAGTGCCTAATATTCCCCAATATAAAAGCAAATTAGACTAGCAGATCTCTCTGTACCCTATTCTCACATCCTAAGGATCCTTATTCCAACAAGTAGGATGAAGGATTCCCTCCTTTATACTTCCTAGATTCTCTTCTGAGTATCTTGAACAGCCATGTAAGTCACAGGCAGATGTTCACACTGTAATATATCCTCTAGAGAAAGCGAGAGAGATGTCATATTAATTGCCACTGTAAACAGCCAACTGTGAATTCCCTTACCAAACTGAACAACCAGAGTTACAAAGCGCAGGTTCAGACTGTGAATTCCTACCCATTCCTGAATTTTCCAAATCTGTTTGCTTACGAGAATTTTCCAACAAGCAAGTTCTTAACTTTGACAAGTTTGTTTTGAAACTTTAAAGCTTTATGTTTTCTTCTTTTCTTTTTCTACTAATTCTAGTATTAATATTTGAAGCTTTGAGTTTTAATACATTTATAGATATGGAAATATCAGCTGTGCATACATGAAGGAGATTGGGCAGATGAAGGAAATTATACTGAGAAAGAAGACCATCTTCACTAATAATGTTGTCGAAAGTAAAACTGCTACTTGAAGGTGTGCTTCCACTTTGGAAAGGAAAAATCACTGCTGCACACCACCAAAAGCCTCCTCAGTGACCAAGACAACTACAAATGAGGAACCAGCCCAAATGATGATTCTATCAAACTGGTGCCCAGATTTGTTCCAGTTTTGCAAACAACAGATCTCTAGGTTCAATGACATGAGGGACTACACGAATCTAGTGCAATTTATTTTGGGTGATATTTGCACTGATGCATATCAGTATCTTTAAAAGGAAGGTATTTATGTAAGAGATAGGAAGGTCTTACAGCAGCTTCTAAACAAATAAATTTTCTCCTTTCCAGGGCCAAATTCCTGTAAGAATACCAAAATATATGAGAAAGTACTGTGTATCAGGCCCCAAGTGCTTCTTACATCTTTTCACTTCTTTTCCAGCCTTGTGTTAATTAAAAGGAGACAGATAAGAATGATACATCAGCATCAATTTATTTTTAATTTGTGAAGTCTGTTGACACTGTAGTTTTTGGGCTTTTTCTTTGGATTTCATTTGACTGACATGCAGTTAGTATGCCATTCACCATTTCTAATGACACTCCCTAAGAACACTTATTTGGACAGCAATATTTGCATATAAAACATCATTTCAGATACAAAAGACAGGAGTTATTAAAAGCATTGTTTATGTTATGCCCTAAAATTTGTTAAACATTCTGAAGATATAGAATAAAATAGCTCTCTGCTGGGAACAACTGAAGGTCTCCTCATCCAAGCTGAATTACTCACCGGAAATAATAGCAGAAATGGGTTTTCTATTTACTGTAGTAAAGCAACCTTGTCTATAAACTCCTTATTGCTGCAAACCAAAGGTGTGTGTCTGGGGAGGGCAAGCTTTTCCCCTTGATGTTCCAGGACATGGAAATATAATCCTTTTTCAGAAACAGATGTTTGCAATAGAAAACTTTCACTCCAATCTCTTCTGTTTTTAATCTGCTCATGACAGGAAACAAAGATTCAAAATGAATGTACAGAACACAGTCACCATAACTGATGATAATACAAAAGAACACATAGGAAAGATTTCTTTTCCCCAACATATTATACAGAGAAAAGGTTTACAGATTTCAGAAGATTCTAAGTGTTTTTATTTCTCAGTGGCTACCAACACAGTGTTTTTCCAGTAACTTCAGAGGATATAGCTTCAGCAATGCTTTGATACTACCAACAGTTTCAGCATACAAGAGACAGTACAACTCTCCTTCCTGCTCTCTGCCATATCTTCAGCACTTCCAAGTGACCACCCTGCTAAAGCTTCACTGGACAGATGTATAAAAATGGCCAAAAGATTCTTCCATAGTATGTGTAAAATACAAAATGAAACAGGTAAGAGTAATTGATTCACCCTCTTCAGCTAGTCCTGTTGCTAACCTCTAGGCTCTCAAGAATTTTGAAGATGTGCTTTTTAAACTACACCAACCTACATATCTCAAGTGAAGTTCTTTACATATGACAGTGTGAAGAGTTTGCCTGGGCTCTTTCATGTGCTGTTTGGTTGCCTGTTCAAATTTCTTTCACTCTTCTTCACATTACAGCCTCCCTGGTCTCCCTTCTTTGCCTTCTCCACTTTGCCTAAATCCCCCTTCCTTGCTCTTTCATTCAATTAGTACCTTCCTAACGACAACCTTCATCTGAAAAACAACAATATTTGCATATTGATTTCTGCAAAATCATTTACCACTTTGTGTGTCACAAACTCTTTGATCTGTGTTCATTTATTTTTTAACTGTGAGCTATTAGGAGGAGGGGCTGTTATCTGGTGCTTGCTTGAGTAATGAGCAGCATAAAGGCATCCTATTTTAGACAGTATCTGAACAATGCTGTAGCAAACAATAAAAACAAAAATTATAGTTATAATTACCCCTCCCACAAGCTACATTAAAATAGATGATCACTCAGAAATTGAGAAATTATAGCATCAACTCTATGATGTAATTAATTTCCCTCTCTTCTTCTGTATAAATATGATGATGCTGTCTCTAGCTATATCATAGTATACTACTTTTTCTGCAAAGGTCTTGCTTCATTGAGTATTGTTGATTTTTTAAAACACTTTTTTATCCAAAATGGTGTCCAAATCTTTCTTACCACAGGATCTCCTGTCATAATCCCTTCATTAAGTAGAAAGATACTAATTTTCTTCTACATTTTCTTTGTTACTTTTATCAGAGGATGTGAATGATTAAAGAGTATTAGTGAAATTATTTTGACAATGCTGACTTGAATAGCTGTTACTCTACCTTAAAGATAGCAGAGAAAGCACAAATAGATCAAGCATAAAACATAAATCTTACATGTTAAATTAACAGACAGGTCCTAATATTTTAGACTGCTTCATGTTTTTAGCACATGGTACATTGAAAGCACAGTAATAAAAAAAAATAGTATTTAGCTAGGAGTGAACAGAATTTCTGGTATTTTTTCAGGTGAGGAATAAAAAATATTTTAGTGTACATGCTTTTTCACAATGGCAAGGAATAAAGCCAGGTTTTCAAAATGTATTCAGCCTCTTGAACAATTCTTCCATTTTACACTCTGCTGCCAAAACCCAAACTTCTAATTTCTATGTTAGGTAAGACAAGAAGGCTGTGCATAAAAACTCTCTACACTTCTCTAACTGATCCCCAGAACCCTGTTCACATCATAACATCGATGTTACATGCTCCTATGTAAAGTACTGTCTCTTGAAGGTTTCAAGAAAATAAAAGTTTTTGGGCTGTATCCCAGCTACAGAGGTCTTCCTACCTGGAAAAAAAGAATCACAAACTTTCTATTCTGCTTCTAGGACTTCCTGAACCTTCACTAATTACCTAACTGTTCATGTGCCTAATCTTTTCTTAAATAATTTTACAGCTTTCGTGTGTAGTTATTTCCCTGATCTTGCAATATCTCTTTTTAAGCATGGAAACTCAAAGTGGACTTAGCAATTTCTGACTGGTACCTCAGTACTTAAAAACTTGACTATATGAGCTACAGGACAGCATTAGCAAATAGATTTACTTGTCTAACACCACCTCTAGCTCTCTTGCAAAATCACCACGTCCCACGGGGCACACATTCATCTGAAAGATTTGGTTTAAAACTCTTGCTTCTAAGTCCACATTCAGTTTGGCGGTATTAAAAACAGCAAATTGCACTGGTGATATTTTGACCGAGTTCCCGTTTATCAAATTTTCCTAATTTGGGCTCTGTAGAAAATTCCTCACATCTCAGCAGTTGTGAATGGATTCATAATGTGCATTGGAATAATAAGGGCAGTGGGAAAATGTCTAGGAATAATACATGAGAGAGGTCAGATGTGTTTTGGCAGCAGCGGGAGATTTCAGAGGACGAGTATTAGCGATCATTCCTTCTCCTCTCCTAACTTGGCTATCTCTCAGGATGCAAGCAGTGTCATCTCCTCTGGGATTCTCAAGCCAATCTCTTCCACATCTCACCTGCATCCTACACTTTCACACCACTCTCTCTCTGCCTGCACCAAGATGCATGCTTATTCTTCTGCCCCTGCTAGATTTCTGCCACAGCAGTGGGCTCTTCCTGTGTTAAACAGCTGATGTAAATATTGTAATGATTTTTGTTGTAGTTCAGCTTAAATTTGGATAAAATAAAGACTTAAAAGTAATAAAACAGTGTCAGTTCTGGTTAAGGAAAATAAATCCAACTTTAATTCAACTTTTTACTTCCGTTTTAATTTGATTTTAAAACATGCTTTGCTTTAATAGATTCCTATTATCTGTATGATCTTTTTTGTGTTATTTACAAGTCTGTCAATATTTATGTCAACAGCACATTTCTATATAATTATTCAGAATCTACATCCAGATTACCAGCAGCAGTATTGAGCAGGAAAAAGCACAAATCCCCATATAACTCCACTATTACAGGTACTTTTGAAGACCTGTCATCTGATCAGCCCTCAGCAATTTCATATATGTTTATCAGAATTCTCTGTGATACTGAGTCAAAGGTATTACCAAAGTCTGAAAAGTATCACCTTTTACTGTTCCATTTATTAACTCAAATCCTAATAACCTTGAAAATGAGCACTAATGCTTTTACAGTAGTACGAACTTTACCTTCACGCATTAATTTTTTATTGCCAAATTCTGCATAGCTTTTTTCTTCACCATTTTGACTCAAACCAATGTTTAAGTTACTGACTTATAACTACATTATAATATTGATACTTATTAGATGCTGAAAGATTTCTCCCTGGTAAACATACCAAAAAGGATTTTTGGTTTATATTATTTGCAACTGAAAAATTGTCTTAACATTTTCTTAGCATATTACATCTATTTTCTTCACAACTTTTTGAAGGTATATTCAATTTATCTCCAGCATTCTGCTCTTCATGGCATTAGTTTAAGACAGCTCCACCTGCTCCATTTAGTCTGCAAAAGAGAACAGTTCTAGTTGGAAGGCAGGGGCTAGGGCAGCTGCCCACCCCTCCCACCATAAAGGGTATTGCCTGATGTTCTAGTCAGATGATATCCTCAGTCTCACATTAGTGGAGCAGCCACAGAAATTTTTCCAATTATTTTTTTGGTCCTAGAACTAGAAAATCTAAAAACATATTCAATTTTTTAACTTCTTGCCTGATGTTTCCCACATCAAACTTAATGTCATTTTTGCCTAGCTATGTTCTCAAAAATGGCTGCCACATTTTATTTTCTCCTATATTATGAAAACTATTTATAGTGATAATGCAAATTATTTTTTTTAAATTGTATTTACGATTTCTGGGTTCAAGTTAAAGTTCTTAAAAAATCAAAGTCAGTTTTCTACAGTTTGTATCAGAGCAGTACCTAGGAAAGTAAACGAAGATTACGCTGCTATGTACTCTACATACATTGTTTTAAAATATAAAATTTGCCACTAACCAATGCATCAAAGTAAAAATAAATAAACCGTTATGTAAATTTACAGTGGGTTTAACTATTAAATCCACATTTTAGAGTTGGGAACATTCCATAAGAATATCCTTAGTGATAGGGTTGGAGTGGGCTACTGGAAATGATCACCGGTTCAATGGACAGTGCCACTGGTAACAGACCTACAAGTGCATCTTCTTTCCCGATCGCTGGTTTGTTTTCCCGGAGACTGCAATAGCAGATCCCCACAGTCACTGCCTTAGATGTTTGCAGACCGGCAGATAAACTTGGGTTCACATCACCTGCACACTGCTAACAAGGGTTTTGTGGCTTCCCAGCCTGGGGAGAAAAGAACTAGGGGGAAATCAGGCATCTTTTTCAGAGGAGGTGACAGGAGGGGTTGATGTGCAACTTCTTCGGGAGCTTGTCAAACCTCATCAGTAACTTCGGTGTTTCTTGCTTCGGTTGTGTTACCTGGTGTAATAGAAGAGACATAGGCACAAAGAGCTGATTTGGGAAGACGCTGTGTCTGAGGTGCTAAACAAGAGCTGCTTCTGCCTCGGCTTTCGGCCAGAGCAGAGCAGACTGAGGGCAGAAAGCAGCTTTCTGGTTGTTTCTGCACGGGCTGACTTGTTAGTTTGACAGGACCGGCAGAGGTCCGCATGTTCCAGCAGCGGCCACGCAGCGAACTTCTTCGTGGAAGTGCTGCTGTGGGCACGGCCAGGCGGCCGGAAAGATGCAGGGATGGAGGAGACGATGGTACGCGCGGCTGAGAGGCGCCGGTTCAAGGGCATCCCGCAGGTGAGGCGGGAGCCACGGAACACGAGAACGGCCTCCCTTATCCCCGATGAGGCCCTGTACCAATGCCGACGCCGGCGCCGCCCCTTCCCGGTAACCGCGCCCCACCAGCGGCAGCTCCGGCACCGCGCCTGCGGGACATGCGCGGACCCTGCCGGCCTCCTACCCTGTTTCCCTCCCTCCCGCCTCTTCCTTCTCGCCTTTGCCATGGCGACACCGAGTGGCCTGATCCGGGCCCTACACCGCGGGACCCTTGGCCAGGTAACCGGCCTGGGGTATCTCCCCTGTCCCTTCCCGGTGTGCGCGGTCTGGGACGAGCCCCACGCTACGGCCCGGCAGCCATCCCGCCCGTGCCGCGGGCGGCCCCGCGCATGCGCGGGGCTGAGGGCCCGGGGCGGGGCCGGCCCGGCTCCTGCCGCCCCTCCGGGAGCCGGGGTTCCCGCCCGTCATTCCGCTTCTCCGCCCGAAATTGGCGCTTCTCGGGTCATCCCTCCCTCTTCCCGGCTGGCTCTCGCTGCCTCCGGTCAGCCGCAAAGGCTTTGACTCCCCGGGGCACTCGGGGAGCGGGAGAGGCCTGGCTCGGCAAGTGCCGGTCGTTTAAGCGCCGAGGTAGCGCTGGGGTTGTGCGAAGTTTCAGCGTTGGTCTTTGCTTCTTCCCTTTCGATTTTAAATGCATCTGCTAGCTACAAACTCCTGTCTTCTCCGGCAGGAATGAAAAAACCAAACCTCATAAGTGTCTAAATGGTTGTATGTCAGCTCTTGGTACTTACACGACCTCAGTGGGGTGTAGTGTTTAAATTTCTTTGTAATACATTTGGGGTTTTCATTGTAACCGTCAGGAGTCTTTCCCCGTCTCATTCTTGCTCCACATTCTATTAGAAAATTGAAATAAAGGAACAACTGATTTCTTTGATTGTATTTTGGAAGATATCGCTGAGCAATCAGCCAAGTCAGGTAGGTATATAGGTATATATTCAGTGACGTTGTGTTTGCAGGCGGCTTCCTTCATAGTTTTACACCTATCAGTGGTTTGCCTTAGAAACCTAAATTTTTCTGTAGCTTGTAGCTTTGTTTTTAAAATGAATGGAAGAATTTGATGACAATGTAATACTAACATTGCATCATTTTAGAAAATGTTTCCTCTAGTTGGACAGTTGGCTTTTTCAAGAAAATCTTGCTTTTCACATATCATCCGAATACTAAATGGTATGGTATGTTTCAATAATGTTCAGTAATCGATAATTCATTATTCAGAATGGTTGCCAGGGTAGATGTGTCTCATATTACTTGTGAGACTAAACAGGGTGAGTAGAAGATCAAAGACTCATTTCAGTTTCCTGGTGTAATCTGTATTGTCTGTGATTTTGCAGCAATTGAGTTCTGTTACTGTCAGCCATGCAATTGATATTTTGAACACATCCAGCTGTAACACACACTAATGCACAAAAAGTTGTATATGCTGGTGAATCTGGGTAAACTACATATTGCAGGACTGTTTCAGAACCAGGATTTGTAAAATTAAGAAAAGGCTTATTTCATTGCATTCTAAAACAGCTATTACTGTGCTGATGACATTGATTCTGCCCTTTCTATTGAGGAGGTAGAGTGAAAGCAAATTGAGAAGTTATGCCATATGAAGCTTTGATAAGTGATATTTTGCTGATATTTAGTAAGTGTGTTCTTCCTGCTAGTTGTAAGCATGAGGCAGAAGTAAGGTTTCTGCTTATATTTTTGTTTTGGAATTCATTTATATATATGACTGCATTGAACTTTAAGAATATAGAAGAGCTAAACAATCACAATATTGGCATAGTCAATAAGCTTGTTGAGTGCTTCCATGTCTTGAAGTGCTTTGATATAATTTCATTTACATGTGTCTAAATCTTCCTAGGTTTTTAACACTTAAAACCTGAACAGTTACACTATCCCTGTACTATATTTCCAAAGCAGGTCTTGCAAAGAAACCTCAAACCACTCATTATTTTTAGAACTCAAAAGTTCCTCTTAAAATATTGAAAGGATTTGAATATGCTTATCTTTCCTGATGCACATGGTGACTCTTTGGGCTCTGTTCAGTATCACAACAGATGCCCTCCCCTGCTTTCATTCCTCCAGCAAAGAAACCTGGTTTATCTTGCATAATAAAGAAGCCTGCTCTGAGTGAACATGGCTCATGTTGTACTTTAATATTTATTCTGATGTGCATTTCTTTGCCATCTCTCACCTTGGACGTCAAGATTACTTTCCAGGTGCTTTATCACCAGTTGCTGTTGCCATGATGTCTTAAAGGTGTGATAGGTCAGAGAATGTGCTTCCTTCCTGTTATTCTTTAAATGTTTTCATTGAAAAAAAAAACCAAACCAAACCACAAAGTTAGTATTGGTTCACAGATTCACAGAATATTCTGAGTTAAAAGGGACCCACAAGGATCATCCAGTTTGACTCTTAAATAAAACCCCTTATGGACATTGAACCCACAGCCTTGGTGTTAGCACTGTGCTCTGACCACCTTTGTGTAGCTTCAGATCACCCACCCTCAAGTAACAACAGCAATTTAAGGTGTTCTTCTGGTTTTAAATTTGCAAGTCCAGTATGTTGTGGAATTCTGTCACTTTTCGCTCTCACTTTAAGTGCTCTCTTATGTTTATCTGGAAAGAGTTGCACTGGATTTGAGGTAGTACTTACACTGCACCTACAAAAGAATTGAGGGGAAAAAATGGCTTCCTTATTTATGCTGTTCCTGTTGCCAGGCTGGACTTGGGAATGGTTCAGCTACTGCAGTAGACAGTTTGGAACAGATCATGTATTTGCTGCCTGCTGGTGAGGAATATTCAAATTTCAAGCTGGAAAAGTGTTTGCCTTCAAGCTTGAGCAATGTGTCTACTGGCACCCTTATAGTTTTGATGTTTAAGTGTTCAATAATACAGTCATCGTCACTAGAATACATAATTCATGTGGTTTCAGCTTTGTTTCACTGGACTGCACAGTTCATCACTATGCTGGGTTTACTATGCTGTGGTAGAGTTGCTCTGTACATTCCATTGTGCATATTTCTAGCACACAACTAAAATTTGTAGGCATAATAAATGTGGTTGAGAAGAAAATAATGTTTTGTTGGAGAGATTTGTTACATTTGGGATATCTTGACATTTAAGAGCTTATTTTCAAATTCCCTGATTTACTGTTCTTCAGTGCTCTCTAAGCCAAGGTTGTAGAAAGTCATTTCATGAAGTCTATTTCTTTGATGAGACACTCTTAAAGATGGCAACTACAGGTACTCCAGAGAATTACTGATAAAATAATGAGAAATCCAACTATGGCATAACCTGTTGATAGGAAAATTTAATCTAAGGTGAGTCAGTCAGTTGTTGGTGTATATCCTGATAAAACATGGATTGGGTTTAGTCCTGGCTGCAAAGGCCTTCAAGAAGTGAGGAGTCTTTGGCATCATTTTTCTTTTCAAGTATCAAAGTAGCTGTCACTGTTACAATTACTATAAGGATACTCCAATATTGCTTTTCTTCTTGATAATACCTTGTAAAGAAAATAAGAACTTTTCATTTTGCTGCCTTTTCTCCTACCCTAGTGTTCCTCTTTGGTAGGAAAGCCTTGCCTGGCCTTCACACACGATCTGTTACAGTGGTTGTATTTTTTTTGCTAAGCTGTACCTTTTGATGTCCTACAACCTTCATCTCTTGTCAACTTTCACAGGAGCAATGCATCCAAAAGGGGATTCTCTTTTAGCTTTATGTGGTGCAGAACTGCATCTTTCAGCCATAAGGGTTAACATTTTTTAACATAAAATTCTTTCCTCTTTGGTGCTAGAATTTAGTCCTTTTTTTTCTTTTTCTGGCACTCCAAGTTGTATTTGCTGTAATGAAACTCAGGACACTGACTCTAGCGCATGCTGTTCAGGTCATACAAAGAGAAGATTGGTTTGAGTCCCACTGTTTCAAGGATGTTTTTTCTACCTTTTGGTGAGTGTTGCACAGAAAACAGCTCTGGTGAATGTTTAGTCATGACCACTGCAAGTACAGGATCTTCAAATCCAAGGAATTTTAGCCATTATAGTGATTATCTTAGCAGCTCATTTAGGAATGTATGTTTCTTTACCCAAGTCAATATTTGAGAAAATACCCCAGTATAGATCCCTAAATATAGTTTCTCTGGTTTGCTTTACACTTCATGACCAAAGGTAGTGCTAAAATCGAGGCATTTACTGCATCTTCACCTGCTGTGGCAGCCTAATGAGTCTCAAGGCCAGTTAGACTAATCTGGCATGTCTTGCTCTTAGCAAATCCACATTTGCTGTTGTTATCCTCTAGTTATCTTCTAGAGAATTGCAAAAGATGGGTTTTGTTCACTGAGTATTCATGCTAAGCAGGCTACCTCCCAGACTGCTTCTCTTTTCCTGTAATTTTGAAGATGGGAATGCCATTTTTCCTTTTTTGGTCTTCTGATACTTGCTGGGCCTCTGTGTACCTCAGTGATTCTGGCCAGTATTGTCAGTACATTAAGAGGAGATCTTCAGATTGTTTGGGCCTGCTGAAATTGGATTTACTTTTTTGAGGAAGTATTGTTCCTTCTGTATTCAGGCCACCGTATCACTCTATTGTTACTGTGCTAGTCATAGTAATGACTGGTCATGTTTCATATTTTTTAACAAAGATAGCTCTGAAAAAGGCAGGTAAAAATTGAAGGGTTGTTTTGGAAAAGACCATTAAAATGCTTTTTCCCAGATTGCAAGTAAAATCTTCAAAATTTTTAGCTATAGTTACCATATGGGCTTCATAGAAAGGAAGTAACTGAAATTACCAGACCCTAATCCTTAAGGATTTCAAAGATTGTAGTTAAAACTACAGGGGGAGAGAGAGATCAGTTTTCAGTATCATTCAGATGTGTTATGAATGAAATGCAAACAATTTTAAAGCATCCGTGTTCCCATCTTGAATTTGATGCTGTCACGTAGGGGTCACTTTGTTAACCATTAATGAAATAGGTCCCCAGGTGCATGTAACTATCTGCACACATACACAGGTTACTGCAGCAGGTCAGCTTCAGAATGTCTGTCCAGACACTTGTGTGCTGAAATTGATGGATGAACAGGCAGATTTTTAAGTGCTTGCCCTGGATTTATGATTGTGACAGTCCCCTGTGTTGCATCTCTTTCTTCTACAGAGTATGAAGGTTGGAAGTAGAAAAGTGCTTTTAACTGAGGAAAAAAGGCTGGAAATGCAAATACCTGTTAGGCAGCAAAGACCCCGATGTTTCCTGGTGTCCAGTATGGGCTGGTTCAATATATTGTAATATACAGGACCTTTAGGAAAGATACAAGTGACTTGAGAAAGTCTTTCCAATTGAGGGTGGCCTCTATGTGGATTCATATATAGACATTGGTGGCTTTTTTTTTTTAATTTTCTATTTTCCTGAATTTTAACCATTTTTACTATTGTTATTGGGCGCAGGTACTGAAAGTTATTTAGTTACCCAGATCCTCATGAAATCAAATAGATTTAGCAACATATTCCAGCCTTGGGATTAAAACTCTGGTGTCTTCTATTCAGGTTGGAATGGAAGTTTTTCCTAATCAGTCACAAGCTTTTATTCTAATCACTAAATAGCTAAATAAATATATAGGTAAATAATAACTAAATAATATATTTGATCCTCTAGGGAATCTGCCTTATCTTTCAGATAAAGCAATGGAATAGTTCTTTATGCAGGAATGAAATAATTAGCTTTTGTATCTTTTTCAGAGCAGAAGGCAAGTTAATATACAGCGAAAATATACATTTCTTGGGGTTTTACTAGATTTGAGAGATCTCATGTTTCTACACACATTTATTAGACTTGCAGTTATAGAGAGACTTCTTATAATCTGCCTTGCTTTGTGCCTTGTCTCTAGTGGATTTTGACCACTGTTGTAGCTGTGCAGAGAGAACCCCCACTGTAGACAGAAATGAAGGATCTTTGAGGCGAGAACGAGTCCTATTCATTTCCATAATGGAGTTCTAACAGTAAAATCTGGCAAACATAGACTGTTTTAGCGGGAAACAGCCCTTTATTCTGGCATCTTGGCAGGGCTTGGATAGAGTCCCACCATTCTTTCCCCCTCTGGCTCTTGCTTTCAGTGTCTTGACTAAGCCTGTTTTTTCTCTTGAGGGAGTTCTGTTTTTATTAACGTGTTTTTGTACGGTGAGTTTAATGAAAGATGCTACTCTGGCCATCATGGATGTTGAAGTTTTGTGTGAATTTTTCCAGTGCATATGCTGAACAAGCATTGTAAGTCAGTCTGTAGCAGATCACCTCTGTCTCTAGGCCGGGGTCCTGTTTTAATGCTGGTTCATTGGCAGATAGAATTTCCATTTACTAAAGCAGCAAGCACTATTCTAGACACTTAACAATTACTTTTTCCATGACACGAGTTGTGGTTTGTGATGCAACTCTTAAGGTTAGATGAACAAACATTTTGTGGAATTGACTCAAATTGCAGCAGGATCAGAATTTGAAGTGAAGAAAAACCCCAAGTCAGTTAAATCACCTTAGATCATATATTTTTTGAGTTTTGCTGTGTTTGTAATCAGTGAATTGAAATTGTTTTCCCTTTGAGTATTTGAGCCCTTGACTAACAGGACTCATGCTTGGAGTCCCCAACTCAGACACAGCAGATTTTATAATTTTCTGCTGTATCAGGAAAATCTATATATTCACCAGACAGGATTAAGTATATTTTTGCCCCCTGAGATAGATACCAACCTTGAGAGTGTGGTGAAATTCTTGCTGCATGAGAGAGGAAATATTTGTATATATGTATACACACAAGGATAGACAATGAAATATATATACTTACTTTTTAATTTCTCTTGTTCTTTTGCTGAAATGTGATGATTGCTACCAGAAATAAAATACCTGCTTTTATGTTCAGCTGCCAGTGCTTTGAATTATGCTAGGGCATGCACCTGCTCCTTGGAGCTGGCCAAAGCAATAGAGTGGTGAGGTTGACTTCAGTGATGTCTGCACAATAACTGAATGAAAAGTAAGTGTTGTGTGAAGTTTAAAAATGGGGGTTTCCTCAATTTTCATGGTGTTGCGCATCGTTCATGTTATAAACTACTGCAAGGGTGTTATCTTTGTAGCAGGCAGATAAAACCCTTCTGTGCTTCTTTTGTATTTAGATGGTACTTTCATAACTATTCAGACTAGGAATTTCTTTTTGTTTAGACTACCTGTATTGTTTATGGGTAAGTGGTTTGGAGCCTTACAGTACAGATTAGAAGGTGAATTAAATGCTTGTTATTGATATTGCAAAGTGTGATAAGCCTATCTCGTTCACTTAAGTAGGTGAGTGTCACTATTTATATTCCTGTACAGAAAGATCCTAGAGTTGGATAGTGCTATATTTCTACTTTTGAAGCTCAGAGCTTCTGTAAGATTCTTCCAATTCCCAGAAGTATTCAGAAGCTGAAAGGAGATGAAATTTTACACATTTTCCATTCTGACAGACAGAACATGCATTGTTCTGAATCCCATCACTGTTTCTGATCACATACACTCAGTGACATATCAATTATTGTATATTGGTCTGCATAGTGTCATCCTCAGCATCTGGCTGACCTGTTAATCTCATTTGAAGGTTGTTGGACAGCATTAAAAAAAAGTGAATTGCAAATGTCTTCACAACTTCCTAGTCTCACCATCATCTTTTCCTTTTGCCATAGTTGCATAGGTGCATAGTTCTGACTTTGAAATCTGTAGGTGATAGCTATACCTGGGGAAAGACATAGAAGCATTTCATGTTAATAAAAGTCTCCAGGCTTCCTAATGATCTCACCTAAGATTGACATAGCAATTATTTTTGTCATTTGCTTTCACCCTTGTGGACGCTCCAATATCCCTGTCCTTTGGCAGTGAGATTGCTAAATGGCTTGTTTTGTCTTTATCCAACAGTCAGGAGCAGTTCTTTTCAGGGATTCTGCCTTAATCCTACATCTCATGAGCATTCACTTCTCTGCTTACCAGCATTGCTTTTTACACAAATACCAGCAAAGAAATATGGGGAGGTACAAACTTAACAAAAGAACCATGTTGTGCTATCCTTCCTAAATATAATCTTTTTATAGCCACATCAAAGTTTCTTTCAAAGGTGGTCTTTGACTTCTTCTTGAATTGGGTTATCCATTTGCAAATATTTTTCTTGAAATCACATACTTGCCAAGATGTGGAAAGTCTTTACTTAATAAGCATCCGTAGGGTGCTTTCCGTTTGCATGGAAGAACAAAACAGTTTCAAACATTTGAAAGCCCCTTTGTTGCTTATGTAAAGGGAATGAGGGGTCCAGCCCTCTGAATTCCTGACCAAATCTCATTTTGCATCTCTGCTGGCAACAAATTAGCCCATGTAATTTCTGCAGTTGAGTTCACATTTTGCTCTTCGTGCACTTCCGCTGGAGTGTTTTGTTGGGTATTTTTTTTACGGTATCTATATTTTAGATCTTTATAGAGTTAAAGCAATGTCAGCACTCTGACTGTTGTTCATCAAGCATTAAGCCAGGTCACAACAGCCAGAGGTGTTGTCACTCCCTCCAGAGGGACATTTTCACCGTTGGCCATGCAACACTGTAAATCTCCAGTATTCAGAATACTTGCCAGTACCCAAAGAAAATGGAGTAGTGTACATCTCTGGGATACTAACAGTAAAAACACTTGGCTTTTTTTACACGGGTATACTCCACGGGGTGCATCCAAACTCAGAGTTGGTGTTTTGCCTGGCTTTTCTGGGGCCCAATTTGAATAATACAGGTAAGTTAGCAAGGAACATCTCTTCTTTAGGACAAGCAAAGCCGTGAGTGTCACACACAAACTAGGGAACTTTTCATTTGGTGTTTCTGGGCTCAAGCTGTCTGATAAGCAAGTCACAGTTTGCTATCACCATTCTCATCCCACTTGGCTACATCCTCTTGATCTGAGCACAAATGAAAACTTGAGTTTGTCCCCCTCATCCATTGCTCATCTGTTGTTTGTCCTTTCTGTGGAAACAGCCTAGCCTGGTGATTTCAGGACCAGCCTGCACTGATAACAACAGGTTAAATGTAATCTGTGAGTATTGTCTAGCTCCAGAAAAGAATTTTTTAATTCTCCACAAGTCCATTATACAAGTGTGATTATTATGTCTAAAATATTCAAATTCATAGAATTTTCTCCAGCATAGACAAGGAGGACCAGCTGTAGCATTTTTTTTGTGCATATGTGCATCATTACGGAATATACTGGGATTTCCATATTCTAAGGCCTCTGAACATCCATCAGGTGGTTTTAAAACTTTTCTATTCACCTGAGATGAATTTCATGCTGTGACCACAAGGTGAAAGTTTTTGAACAGCTGTGTTAATTTTGGCCCCATGTGAAACAAAGCCAACTTTTCCTTGCTACAGGAAATTGCCAAATAAAATAATGGAGAGGAAATGAACTACTCTTTGAGTGTCTAGAACAATATTCTGAAGAAACATAGTAATTCCAAACAAAAAGTGTTTTTTAAAAAGCATCCCTCTAGATGTAAGTTGATATTCTCTGTTTATATCCCATAGGGAAATCTTAGTAGCAAGCTGACTCCTCACTTGAAGAAAATATATTAAAAAATACAATAAATTCTCTTTCAGCTAGAGATCAGAGAGAGAACAAGAGCAATCAGATGGTTTTAAGACATTCGGATCAAAAACATAAAACTTCTCTAATTTCTCTGTGAGGGAAGTATTTAGTTGTGGGGGGATTCTTTAGCTTTCTGTTTTATTTTGCTTCAAGATTGTTAAGGTTTTGGTACTTAGAAGAGTGTAATATATTTAAATCACCTTTCATATATCAAATATGAAGCAACCTTTCATATATTAAATAGTCTATAATTTAGAAATATATTACAGTTTTCAATGCATTTTGGGAGTTCCACGTATATCTTGTAGCAAAATAAATACTAATTATTCACTTGTTGCTATTACATTTATTCTATTGAGCAATGTACATTTCTAAATGTGGGCATGTACCAGTTTACAAGTGTTAAATGTTAGCTTGTATTTCCCATCTTTCAACAACATGGAATGTTTTTTTTAAAGCTTGTCAGTGTTCAGCTGCTACCAGTGAAACGATCTCAATTCTTAAATATTTGTTGAATGCAGGTAGAAGGCCTTGAATCTTGAAATGCCCTGAGATCTACTCAATCTAAACAGAATTCTTATTCCTTTCCATTCTCTTTGGTCATCTCACTTTGACTTTAATCACACCTATGTAAGATTATGGGCTCAGAAGAGTAGAACAGACCCTCTTTGGGTCCCCTGGCCCAAAATAAAAATTAAGTGCCCTTACATCTTAATCAGCTCATCATATGTGTGTATATATATATCTGTATATATGGGGTTTGTTTGGTTTTGGTTTTTTAAAATAAAAAACCTCTCTAAGCACTCTTCTTAAATGCTATCTCTTTCTTACTCTTGGGAGCTTTTCTTTACATCTGATCTGAATCTTTTTTACTTCATCTTAAGACTATTGTTTAACACCTTTCACTTTTGCAGTCTCCCTTCCACTGAGCTAAAAATACTTTCAGCTTTCCTCTGTAGTCTTTTTTATTCAGATCACTCATTGGACATGGTTGAACTTCTATGGCCTCTTTCTACCAGTCTTTTGAAATACAGGACCAAAAACTATCCAACTTCTGCAACTTGAGGCCATCCTCATCCTGAGTAAAATGAGAAAATTGTTTTCTGCCTCCTGGATTTTCATCCTATTCATATATTCCTTTGCAATTTTTGGTGTAGTTCATAAATGTGGTGGTTTTGCAGCTGCATTATATTGATCCATGCTTACCTTTTAAAATATTACAAACCCTAGATCCTGTTCTGTAGTTGTTGCCTTGACAACTGTTCTCCTTCCTGTGTTTGCGTGGTTGAGTAGACTTTTTCTGTATGAATCTGTGTACTTTTGCCTGATAAATAGTGTTCTGTTTTTTCAGACCATTTCTTTGCTATGTCAAGATAATTTTGAGCCCTTATCATCCTTTCATCATCCATCCATCCATCCTTTGTTTTGTCTGCAGATTTGATGACTACTCCATTATCTAGATTTTGTATTTGTAGATAGGAAAATATCAAATAATACTGGACACGGCCCAAAGCCCTTAAAAACTGTAATTGCTATATCTTTCCCCAAACACTGTAAGCCATCAACAAGTGCTGTTTTAAGGATTTTTTGTCTCTCCAGTTTCACCCCCAGCATATAATATTGTATTCAAGGTACTATTTCTCTAGCCTGTTGGAAACTGAGGTAGTATTGGAACTTAATGAAAATCAGGATATAAGCTTTAGTATTTCTTCTCCATTCTAGCATCTTTTGTGCTAGAGGCTATCAGAGATTTTGAGAGGCCCTAGTTCTTGAGAAATCCTGCTGTCTTCTGTTATTTCTGTAATTACTTTGACGTTCATTATTTGTTCCTGTATTTCTCCAGGAACTGAAGCTGAGCTGACTGATCCAGAGTAACTCCATGAAATGGCAAAGTGGAACACGAGGTTCTCTGTAAGCTCTCTTGCCCAGTGCTTCCATGCCAGTATGTTTTGTGGGGCTGCCTATGGATCAGAAAGAAGCCAGATCTAATGGGTGCTTTGGGGAGCTGTTTCCAGGAGGTGCTTGTGCCTGAAAACTTTAGTTGTTGCAGGTTCAATCCCATTGTTCAATGAACAGTAAACTGCTTTTTATATGGATTTGTATCTTAGGGGTGTTCTTCACAGTGTAACAAGTGTTGCCCTGCTTTTCCCTCTCCTTTTCCCTGGTGCTACCTCTTCCAAGCAATGCCTGCAGCACTGGAACTGTCAAATTTTCAGCTTTTGGGCATTGAGTACATCATCTGGTTTTGGAAGCATCATGTACTGATCTGACCTTACCTTCCTGCCTTGCCTGTCTGGCCAAAATGTTCCTGCTGATAGTTCAGGCTTAGCCCCTGCTGCAGCTTTCTGTCAGTGAGGCACCAATTACCTTCCTTGTGTGGTAATTTTTTAAAAATACTGTTATAAATTCCTTTAGCCTTTCACGTACCCTGGATGAAATGGGACTGATAAGACCTGCTGTTAATATCTATGGTTAGATAGTTTGACTGGAGAAACTTTGTTGCCCCAGCTTTAAAAAGGCCAGTAAATGGTTTGAGAATTGTTAATCAGGCATAAGGTTGCATCAAGCAGCGTCTGAGGCTGTTGGGTGCAGCTCTGTGCACACCTTGGAAACCCAGGAGGTGCAGAAGCAGTGCGTGTTTCAGTGTGCATTGGACCTGTCCTGTAGCTGGGATAGGGCTCAGCTTTGAACTGGAGCTCTAACATGCTGTCCTTAAGTTGATCTGGAGAACTGTAATGAGCACAACACAAAAAATAAAAACCACCAGGCTGTGCCCTTGCTAAGGAAGGCCCTGTGGTTTAGGGTTAGATTGGTGACCACTGTTGGCTGCATGCAGAGCCCGTGCTTGGTTCCTTCACCACCTCTACACAGATTTTAGCACTGGTTCTTGTCCTAGGCCTCTGCAGAGAACTTCTCTGAGCCAGGAGGCTGCTGCCTGCCTCCAGGTCCCTACCCAGAGGTTCTATCCCCTGTTCCACTCCATATTGGAGGGAAGGGTCCGTGGCTGCCTCCGGTCCAGAGGAACCTTGCGATGTGTGGCGGCAGGAGCTGTGGCAGCCTGCTGTAGATAATGCTCGGGTCTGTCAGTGCAGCTGTCATTAGCACCCCGAGTGGCACGTGGGGCTCATAAAGCAAATGAGGGAATCCACTTGCGGGATGCAGAGAGCCACATGAAAGGAGCCATTTGCTGAGTCATCTGTACCAAGGCGGCGTGAGAGGGCAGCCTAACCCAGCCGCAGTTACACTGAGTTCTTCTGCTAGCCCTAGAGGGCAGAGTTTAATTTATAGGGTGGGGCTAGTATGTGCTGTAAATATTCCTCCTTTAAATGTGTTTCTCATTTGAAACATAAATATTAAAGCCGTGCTGAAGTTTGAGTGCATTTCACATTCAAGAAAGGGATACTAGACAGTGCTGTTTAAATCTTAATTTAGTTCAGTTTCTAGGCAATGAGTTAATCTTTTCTCAGAAGCTATTTATCTGAATACTTGCTCTGGTATAAATATGTTGCTTTCTAATTTAATGTTAGATCTCATTTTAAGAATTAAGCATGTTGAAATAGCATTTGTACCAGATGAATTTGACATATTGAATTATCAGATCAAAAGAAACATGTTTAAAAGTTTCTACAGCAAGTAATTGCATTAAAAACAATAAATGAAACAAAGTATGCAACACATACGCTGCTCCTAAGTTTCCCTTTTCCTTAATTTTTTTCTTTCTGTAACAACATTCATACTTAAATTGTCCCAATTAGGCTGTAAAATTTATGCTTTAGCTAGTAACATCTGATTTGTCTGGCTTCCCTTCATTTTGCTGCTTAATAACTGTCTCACAACAGGTTTTGCTAAGCGAGTGTTAACAGAAGAGCATATTATTTTAGCAACCAGAGCTTTGAAGCTGTTAAGTATTAATAAGGAAAACAAAAAAAATTGTAGACAGATGCAAAAGATGCAGTAGTTGGTGACTTTTGTCAGCCAAAGAATTTCTTTTGTCTCTGAGGTTGGAGCAAGTTTTTGGTTGTGTTGTTTTGGTTTTATTTTTCTTCCCTTTTTGATCCCTGTTGGGAGGATCTTCATGTTTGAAATTTCAAATTTTCCAATTTTTGTGTTTTTATGCATGTGTGTGTTTGCTTATGGTGATCTTTCTTCCCTTTGACTTCCACATTTCTTTTCATCTGGCAAATTTGAACTTGCTTCAGCTTGGGACAGCTGAGGCAAAATGAATCCCCATGAATAAAATTATAACAAGAAGAGCAAAGTCTGTGAATGATCCTTTGCTGTTTCCTGAGTCGTTCCAGTGTCATTAATCAGTGCTGGTGCTGTGGAGGCTTGTGGTGTGTTATGTCGCCAGCACAGCAGCTTCTCCGTCCCTTTCCCCCACCCCCTGCGTGCCTACACAGTGGGGAAAACTAGAGAGGGAAGCCATCAATCTTGCCTGTCCTACATGTCAGCAGTGATTCTCCTGTCGACTTCCTGCTCTCGCTGTCGTGCCCACCACCTGTGTTTAGAATTAGCTCTGATGCTGCAGATCTCACTTGGCTCTTCACCTGTTCTGCCCCGTGTAAAGGGCTGTTAAAATAAAGCAGAGCAGCTAAATGCTATAGCATGTGAATAGTAACCACCGCTGTGGCTTGGGGGGTGATTTCTGTTGCAGCTGCTCTTGTAATACTGTCATAATTTTCTGTAACATTGTGGGGTTTGGGTCTAAAATCTCTTGGTTTTGTTTCAGCCCAGGGTGAGTTTGTGAGTCAGTCCTTTTATTATTTAGAAATTAAAATATTTATAAGATGTGTTATAGATGGAGGCATAAGCCTGTCTTTCATCTGTTAGGCTGCTGGGATAAAGTCATGAACAAAGTCCAAAGAAACTAGTTAGTCCAAAGCTTTGTCCTTACTTCAGTCACTCCAAGGATATAATTAGCAAAAGCCTCCTTGGAATTTGATTTTGAAGGTGAGTCTGTCTCCCCCATGACTGGGTAGATTGAGAAGCTGACAGGCACTGCCTTTACTTCTAGGGCAGGATTAATGTGATCATTTAATGGTTTGTTGTGTTAAACAATAGGTCTTAACTGGACTCTAGCCAGCCATATTTTAATGTATACTTTTATGTAATTTTATAACATGCCTATGCCAAAATAAAAGGAGAAAACAATCCTGAGAATTGTTTGTCTACAGGCAGCTTTCTCCTACCTCCTTGAATGAGTGCTACATTTCTCTGTGGTTACCTTATAGCTCATCTGCTGTCATTTCAAGTGTGTGATGGCAATATTTATGTGGAGCTGTAAAGAAGAGAAATTCTGAAAACTTAAGTCTTGTGAATGCTTTCACTTGATTTTATTTCTGTAACTCTTTGTAAAGGGGAAGCTGTTTTACGACTGATTTTACTACGTATTTGAGATGCAGGGTTTTTTTGACTGTACCAGGCAAATACATATATTCAACAGGTAAATGAACTCTTGTGTTCAGCAGTCACAGAATTCATAAAGCTAAACATGAAATGTATAACCAAGATACCAAGAATTGGCTGTAACATGGGATGATTGAATCTGCATGGATCTTTTCCTTCTTTGGTGTGTCTTCCAATGCTGGCACATCTGTCTCATGAGAGGGAGTGATTGTGGTTTTGACTGCTGAATTGAAGCCTTGACAGTTGTAGCTCTCCTTCCATATAGAGAAAAGCTCTGCTTTGGTCCAAGAGAGCAGAACTGGATTTTTGGAAGCTGTCATCTTTCCTGTTTTGCATTGAAAATGGATATGGCCATGCTGCAGGATGGCAGGACCGGACTTCAGCCATCCTCTGGGATAAGGATGTAATGCTTATTCCTGATTATTTGAGAGCATTTGGATGTTAATATTTTTTCAGAGTAAAGAGTGGCAGTTGTTTATCTCATTTGGATGTTAATATTTTTTCAGAGTAAAGAGTGGCAGTTGTTTATCTCATGACAAAAGGGAGGTTAGGTGAGAGAACGCCTGAACATTAATGAGTTTGGGGCCAAACCTCATTTGGTAATGCAGCTGAGAAATGCTCTGTGGTGTTTAGAATTGCCATGCAGAGGTCTTTTAGAGAGAAAACAAACAGTAGATGCTAAGTTATCTGTCAGATACTGCACTCTTAACAGGCGTGAGGATTAACGTGCAGCACTGCTGGTGTAGGTGCACACACCACACAGAGTTAAACATACGAACAGCAGGCTCACACTGTGCTTACTGCAGATGTCTGAATGAGTGAGTGCCTGTGGGCTGGAGCTGCATGTCTTGTGGCTTTCACTTTGCTCCATTGGGAAGTCTTCACTCCTTTTGTTTTTATCCTTTTCCAGCTCCAGTACTTTGGAGCGCACAGCTCCCATCCCCTGACCTAACAGCTCCATTGAAGCGCATTCCAGCCCCATGATTTTATGGTACCAGGCAGAAGTCCCCTGCCACGCTGCTATGCTGCCTGCTGCTTCTCACGGAGTGAACAAACAGGGAACATAAACTCTCTCCAAAGGAGCAATGTTCTCTGTATATTTTTAGTGCAAGAAATCCAAGATTCATTTGAGGGTGTTTTGTGGGGGCTTTTTTTAATATAGACTTCTGCTAACACAATGGAATATTTCATGCCACCCTGCTTGCTGTAAATTCTCGTGCTGTATGTTGTTAAATGGAGTCAAAGGAGTTAAAGATGAAAGACTTCTAGGCAACTGGTCCCTCAGCTGGGAGCCAGTATGGATTTGCTCTTTGTAATGGATTTGCTAATACTTTACTCAGGTTCAGCCTAGCTCAGTTTTCATCATTGGATTTACTTATTTCTGTGAATTCTCTGCTTCAGGTTAAGTAATTGCTGAGCTTAGACTGAATATAATACTGCTACTGTTTGTTTCTAATGTTTCACTTGCTATTTATTGCCCTTATACTCAACAAACCTTTTGTAAGTGTTTGTTTACCATTTGAACATACAAAGCACCATTAAAGATGTCATACTTGCCTTCACAGGTATTCTCTTTTAATGGATAGAGAACTTGTTTCTTTCTTTATATGAAACTGTGTCCATTTGACATTGTACATTGTGTGTTTTCTTTTCAACATGTAGTGTGTCACCAGATGCCAACTTACATTGCAACAAACCTACCTTTCATTAGCTCATTGTTAGCCTTTGAATATTTGGAGTTAATTCAGTATTTGAACATACAGTTTAAGCTGAGATACTGATGTCTTGTATTTTCTTCATGAAAGACCTTCTCAAACTGCCTATTTAAATGTCACAATTGCATTTTTATGCATTGAGTGTATTGTACTTGTATTAAGGGACACGATTTTGCCAATACATCCAATATGTTCATAGCAACATTATCTACAGACTGGACAGTGATCTGAGAAGTTGAAAAGGCAGATAATGGATATGTTATGGATATGTTAGAAGTTGAAAAGGCAGATAATGTTATGGGAAACATACAAAGCAAGGACTGCAGCTGCAAGGGAATGGAGTCTGCCTGACTTGTGGACTAACAAAGTTTCTAGATAGACCTGTTCTCTACAGACTCAGGGAGTCAGCACTTTTTGAGTCAAGGTATTGGTACATGAACTGATCTGTGCTGACTGCCCAGAAATTCCTGTGCCCTGGTGTAACACACAGTTACCCCAGGTGGTAGAGCTGCTTCTGTGCTGAAGGAGCACCAGCTTCAGGGTCTTTAGGGAAAAGAAGCAGTAGCATCCAGAGACATGTCAGGTGATGCTGCCTTTTACTAGACTGAAGTTGGAAGATGTGCAGGTCTCTGCACTATGCTTTAACTTAATCATCCTAAAATACTTTAATTGATGTGGTTCCATAGTGGATTTCTGGCACATTATAAAGTTTCTTAATTTTTATGACTGTGCAGGTAGAAAATATGTTTTATATAAAGTCGCTGGAGTCAAGGCAGTAATAGCTTAATTAGTAATAATAGTAATAGCCTAGCTCTGTGCCTTCTTACTGTCTTGATACACAGTAAGAGCTGAATATCAAAAGCTATATGTAAGAGCTCTTTAGGGAAGCAAGGGGTGTAAACCACAAATGGAGGAAGGAAAGAATACAGGAGGGATGAAATTGTCTGATAAGAGAATGGATAGTAGAGCTGTAGGAACTATGGTCTGTGAAGAGTGTTTTTCAACAGGCATTTAAATGGCTACCAGAATGCAAGCAGTACTGTGGGGAGAAGTAATTGTGGGAAGGAGCATCAGGATTTGAGCTTAGTGAGGGGAGATGTGAAAAAAGGTTATGTGCTCTGATAAACAACCAAATGTTCTGGGATCCCAGTAGGGGTAAAACACAATGCTAGTGGTCAACTATTTCCTTCCTGACTTCTTACTGTCTTGGTTAAGAAACATAGGAAGCAAAAGACAAATGTTATGCCTGTAAAGTATCTGTTGCATTGCCTAGCTGCTGCTCTAGGCCTGTAGTATAGAAGTACAGCTCTGAAGTCTAGTGAATCCCAGTTTTCTATAAGACTTCATCTAACTTATACACCTTGGAGTCTTGAATGCCTCTTTCTGTAGGAGAGCACCTGGCCCTTCTCAGTGTTAACAGGAATCTGGCCCCAGTCCTGGACCAGGTAGTAGCTTAGTGGGAGGTGAGAGGATTCTGTGAGTAGTGAGAAATGCTCTCACTAATGTAGATTCCTAGGAAAACAAGGAATCAAATGCCAAGTGAGAGACTGAGTATCATAACTCCATTTTTGTGTAATGAAGAAAAGGCATGTGGGTGGTCAAGGACTGGAGCTCAAAGACTGGAAGCTGGAGTTGCTGTTGGAAGAAGTGGTGTGCTTTTCATTGCTTCAAGTCACTACCTTGAGCTCCTGTGCTGGAGCTTCTCCAAGAGCACTTAGAAACTGACTCAGGAATATACTGGAAGTCAAGAAGATATTTGGGATTGGGTAAAAGGGTTGCCATCAAGGCTTAAATGTGTAGATATTTTTGTGAGCAGGAGAAATTAGCATGGCAATTAGCCCAAAGCTGCTCAGGTCTGTCAGCACAACACTTAAATGTTTGGTGAGAAAAGTGTCTTGACCTGAAGCACAAGTTTACTTTAAAAGAAAAGAGAATTTTTCAGCAAATGTAGAACTAGTCTAAATTTCTGAACTATTGATCATGCTTAAAAATAAAAAAGTCCTATTCCACTTGGAAACACTTTTTCATTAATTTTTCTCAAGTCTGAGACAAAATGAATGGAGTGAATTTAAAGTCCTTTTTTAATAGTTAAAAATAATGGTACTTGGCCTTAACTTTTACTACTACCATTTTGTGTGGTTTAATAGTTGTATGACTCCCACACACATTTGTAAGAGATTCACAGAAAAGAAAACAGACTACATCAGTAAATAAATTCTTCCTGCTAGGTTATAGATGTTGCTCATAAAAGTTAGCAGGAAAAAAATCATGCGGCCACAGGCATAATGAAGTTGATGTTCCTGCCACACAGCTGAGTATGAGGATTTGTATTGTACAGCTTGCTGTGCTGGAGGGGACCCTCATTTATAAGCTGAGCAGTCCTGCATGCTCTTACAACTTGGCACATAACAAGCACTTTCACATAAAACATTGCTGAGCTACTTCTGAATATGGTGTAATTCTTTGGGAAGGGTGGGGAGGTAATTGATCATATGCTGACAGCTTGGGACTCTGAGAAAATGGTCAGATGGAGGGCTGGGATGCAGGAAAACAAACTTTCTAAGATGGTAACTGTCACTTAGCCAAGCTATACATGTTTCAAGCTTTTTAATCTTTGCTCACAGCCTCAGCTTCTTAGTCTTTTCTTGTTTTTGCTGTTTCTCTGTGAATTCTTTTCCAGTGTTGACGTTTTGCTGGTCCTAATGCATGGACAGTATTCCAGGTGTGATCTTGAGCTATGGCCGTATTTCTTTGTAGATCTCTTTTAGAAATTCTATTGCTGCCAAAATGGGGAGTTTCAGAACTTTGATGATCTCTTTCATTATTCTTTGACCTTTGGGTCAAGAAGTAGGTTTCTTTCAGGAACTGCTTGAAATGTTCTTTGCAGCTAGAAAAATAAGACTTCAATGTTCATGGGACTTAAGATGGAAATCTACTGGGACATTGCATGAGTTTACAGCAAAAATGTTTGAATTTCTCTACACTGTGACCCTAAGTTTCCATGTCAGAGTGAAGTAAAGAAACTGAAGTGTGGATACAGAAACTAAAGAGAAACATACAGCTTTGGTGCAGAAGAAGATGAAAGAATCTACCACTTGGTTTCTGAGACCAACTTTTTGCCAGTCTTGTTTACAGCTGTATTTTTTTGCATATGCAGTCTAACAGCTTAAAATTATGGTAGTTGTCAGTGTCTCTGCTGTAAGATAGAGTATTTTAACTGACTTAACTGCAATTATCAGTTCTGAGGTCATTTATACATTAATACCCTGATAGGAGGGGAAGAAGAGACAGGCATAAATGAGATTTTAAAGCCTCATAAAATAATCCATAAAAAAAAAATAAAAGAAAAAGAGCGTTATGCTAATTTTGCCAATGCTTTGTCACAGAATATGGTCGTGGATCGGATTTTCTCTGGTATCCAGCCAACTGGGACCCCTCATCTGGGTAACTACCTTGGAGCCATTCAGAACTGGGTGAATCTGCAGGAAAAACACAGCTCAGTGCTGTATAGCATTATGGACATGCACTCTCTCACCATGCCCAAGGAGCCAGCTGTCCTGCGCCAGAACATCCTGGACACCACTGCTGCCATCCTTGCCTGTGGGATTGACCCAAAGAAGTGTTTCCTGTTCAGGCAGTCACTGGTGAGTGCTCCTGTTGTGTTGGATTTGTTTCTCATTAAGTGGCTTTCCACACATCTTAATGAATGAGTGTAGCGTTGCTGAATTCCTTTATCATGTTTGTGTTGGTGATCCTAGAAAATGTTAGCAGTGTTGAATTTTAAACTTATTCCTTGCTGCAGTTTTGAAATGTTGACGGCTGCAACCATGACTGAGAAGCCCATTTAGGGCATGTTTCTATGCTTTTGTATCAGCTCTTGCCGCTTGTTCTGCCAGCTGCAGAGTTATCACAAAGTAACAGGCTATTAACATGGTGAGTTTTTTATCAGTTCTACTGTGATCATTGGGGGCTTACATCATCTCGGGGACTTCTTTTCCCTTCTTTGCTGTAACCTCCATTTCATGTGCACACTTTTCCATCTGATCTGATAATTCGTATGTAAACCATGTGCTTCTCTTGACTACCCCAAGGGGTTACTGGGCTTACCTTCCCACTTGGCATATAGCTATTGCATGTTATATTTTCCTGGAACACAACTTAGTTTCTTGCTCAATGAGCTTTCTGGTTTTGCCTCTAAACTGGCATACTTCTGTAATTTCCACAGACACAGATGTGTCATAGCTTCTGTTCTTGCAAGGACATCCATAAGTGGGTGTCCACCTTACAACAGAACTGCAAAGGTGATGTGCACACAAGATCTGAATTTTATCTGTGCAGGCTGGAATGGTGTTGTATTCTTCCTTTCAACACGATTCTTTACAGACAGAGTTTCCTGGGGTTGTTAAACTGCAAATGGCAATCATAGCTCTGTATCCCTGGTGAATAATGAATTGATGAAGACAGATATACTTCCTGCTTTGCTTTTCCTCTATATTAAAAAACCAGTCTAAATAGATGAGCTCAGAATTCTAGTGGAAATATGTTTAAATAAATTCACCCCATTTTTTTCAAATCTGTTTATCATTTTAAATATGTTACTGGATTGGGTTTAAATTCTTCTCTACTCTGACTTGTCAGCCTCAAAATTATGAAGTCATTAGCTGGAATAATTGCAAGGTGAGTTACAAGCCGATGATGCATTAAAAACCAGTCTGGAGGGGTTTTTTATTTGATTTCAAGCAACTGAACAATTCAATTAGTTGCAACACAGGATCAGTGACTAGATACACAGAGAGGAGTCTTCAGCATGAAGGATAAATGCTTTGCAGGTTATGGTTAGAGGGGAATAAAGTGAAGGTTTATAAAACTGCAAGTGATATGGAGAAATTGTTTTATCCACTGAAGAATGTGAACTGTCAAATATCAAAACAAGTTAACATCTGGATGATTCAACAATGATGCTGCATTTCACAAAATCCACTACTGGGCTTCAAAACCCCTTGACACGGGATACAGTGCATGCTGATATTTACATGAATGCAGAAAGAAACTCAACAAATTAATCTGAAAAATTGCTTTGGGACTGGTGCATATCTGAGCAGTCACCTCTACAGGAAGTGGTGAAACCACAAGTGGGAGAATATCCATGTTTTCTGCATTTACATTCTTTTTTTTGTTGGTTGCTGTCAGAGATGGATATTTGATCTGGTCCAGTGTTGCTTTTCTTATGTTCCTACTGGTCTAAAAGCTAAACTAGTTCCAGCTAGTTCCAGGTCTTGCTAAAACCAAGACTCAGGCTTCCCTTGAAGCCAGCAGATTATCAGTGAGGATTTTATATTGCAATCAGCCACAGGAAGTATGTTGAATCTTTCACAATATAATAATGCAGAGATTGAATCTTTGAACTCCTAAAGAGAAAGTATCAGACTCAGGAGATGATGGCTCTTTGTGCATTGCTTCTACAGTACCAACACAGTCAAAAACCAATTAAAAACTAAGATAGCTAAACTTGAACATGCTCAGCTTTATCAGATGAAAGTTTCCACCAAATATAATTCTGATTTTCCTTATGGTGGTTAGGCTGGCCTCAGTTAAATGGACTGCCTTTTTACCTTAATTTTTCTGTGTCCTTATCTGTCCGGATCTAATGTCATTGTTCTTATTCAATCTAAACCATTAGATTAAATGTTTGAGCCATTTCTGATGTCTTAGATGTTGTTCTTAACAATACTTACCACACAAGTATCCATACAACTTTCAGAAGTGGCTGATTCTAGCATATCTATGAAAGCTCATTGTCACGCTGCAATCAGAAGAACTGTTGCAGTTGTTTGTCAATACAGACTGTTTCAGCACTGGTTCAGGCTGCAGTGGTTTGTCAGCTTCCCCAAACCAAGTCTGTACAAGCTGTATTAAGTGGTCAGGTATACCTAAGATGCACTATGATCTGTTACATTTACATAGGCAGCACCAGATGTTTCTCTGGAAGCAATTAAAACGAGTATCTGCGTGTAGCTCTTGATGTGAGGACAGGAGACAGGAACCTTGCTAATGTGATTATTGTTTTAGTATGATAATGAAATAATACATTATGGAATGTCATAATATCGAGATGATTGTTCCTAAAAATGAAGGTGTAAGATGGATTGCAGCTCTTGCTAATCAAGAAAGTTTATTGCTTGATTCTGATTGGAAATTTCTCAGATTTCAAAAAAAGAAAAAAAGGAACTGGCCTCCTTTTCAGCCACTGTAACAGTCTCCAAGGGTGGTCTAAAAAAGCCCCACTTTTGTTTACAAACATTTGGCTGAGATGTAAAGCAAAGTGACCAAAACTAATTGTGTACTGAAACAGGGTGTGTACTTCCAGAGGTATACAGGAAAACAGTGAAAATACAACCACAAATAGAGAACTGGATTAAGTATTTAGTTATGGACAGAGTAAATTTTTCAATAGCAGATCAAACTGCTAAATGAGAGAATTCTCAGCAGCTTAGCATGCTGTAATTATTATTGTATTTTGAGTTCTCTCTAGGAAATTACCAAATCTGTAGATCACAATAATGTTTCTTTAATTACTCCCGAATGACATTTGGGTTCATTTTTTAAACAAACATCATGCAACAAAATTACTGTTTATGAGCTTTTAGTTTTAATCACCAAAACCCAGCACAACTAATTGCTTTTTCTGTACCCTG
>VWYI01033955.1:6115-17105 GCA_013399455.1 Anthoscopus minutus
CTTCTTTTATATCTTAGTTAATTAGCCTAATGCAGATTACAAAACTAAACTCACTATTGGTTAAATTCTATACACACAAACGGGACTTGGCTATGGTTTAGTTTCTCATATTTGACATTTTTGTGGTTAAAGATAAGAGACTCTTTCTCCAGTCTCAAAGTTACTGCAGCTTTGAGCTAAGGTTAGTACTGCTATGTTTCTTTCTAATTAACTACTTCTGAACCACGCTCTCCACAGAAGAGCTTCTTGTTTTGTGTTTAGGGATTTTGGATTGTAGCTTTCAGTTTTCACATTGTGGGAACCAGAAGTAGGAGCCTGTGATCTGGGGGGAGGGACATGGGAACCAAAAGTAGGAGAGTGGTTACCATGGGAGCTGCAGGGGGAGAAGAAGGGGGGGTTAGGGGCATAGCTAGGGGCAGAGTAGCAACGTGAAGGGGCGGGGACCTCAGGAGGAAGGGCAGAGGAACCCAGAGGAGGAGAAAGGGGAGGGGTTGGGGAGGGTAGGATATTGGGAAATGCTGAAAGAAAGGGGTTCTAGGAAAGAGACACACATGCCTGAGACTTGACCATGAGGTTGCCACCATTTTGAGGCCCGACCATGTGGTCGGAGCCATTTTGTATCAAGGAAGGGAGGGGATTGGGAAAGGAGGAAAGAAAAGGATTGTGGGAAAGAGGAGCACATGTCTGAAGAGTGACCATGTGGTCATCACCATTTTGTGCTCTCTGGGGACCATTTTGAGGAACAGAGAAAGGGTTAGGATTTTGTGGGGAAGTGGAATAAGCTGGCAGAACTTCAAAACGAACAATTTTCAGGGTTTGAACTGGGGCATAGGGTTTAGGAGAAGGAGCCCTGGTAGTTTGGTCATTTCTGCCAGAGCTGGGGTGCTGAAGGAGATGTGGAGAGCCAGGGGAAGTCAGGCTTGCCTGGCTATCTTGCTCCTCTGCTTTCCGTGCCTTCCCAGGCATAGGACAAAGGGGCTGGGCAGGGAGAGAAGGGATAACTGAGGAAGATAGCTGTGGCTGCTTCTCCCCTTCTAATTTCTCAAGTAAACTAAGTCGAATTAAAACAAAAAGTAGAATCAATTTAGACACAGAGGTGTCCCCGTGGTTCATCAAATCAGTCAATTTCCTTCCAACCTTGCCCCAAAAGGGGATGGAGGTTATATTCATGGGGAACACCTGGGGGAAGTGGAGGAACAGCCAGCAGACTAATCATTTTAATAACCTTTAAGAAAAATGCTTTTCCCCAGCCCTCAAGATTCCTGCAAGCTGAGTAAAAATCCCTCTTTTCTGTGCTGATAACATTGCACAAATGATAAGATATTTACTCAGGTCAGCTCAGCAAACTCTACCCTTGACTACAGCAAAAATATTAACTCAAATAAAACAAAATAAAATAAAAGGTCCAGAAGCAGCCCAGGTACAGGACACCACATCCTCTCACGCTTCTAGAGGGTTCACAACATAAAAATGTCCCTCTTGGTTTCACCCATTTCCCCCTCTGGGGAATACTTACCACCTCTGCCTGGAGTAGGGGAGCTGTAGCCAAGGTCTCTCTCCTGATAGATGGCCCCTGGTGCTTTGGGGGTTGTCATCTTTGTCCCTGGGGATGCTACTGGCCAGAAATTGGCCTGCTTCTCACCAGAGTAGCTAAAATCCATGTCCTTAATTGTAGTCACCTGCAAGTGACTGCACAGGTTCTTCCATGAGGTCTCAGACCAATCTGGAGTCCCCACGTTGGGCGCCAGCTGATGCTAGCCACTGGAGTCTTTAGCTAGCTCTTTCAGAACACCAGCAGCCTCGCTGAGGTGTATGGAACAACTCCAGGATGAATTCACCAGGAGCTGAACTTCAGAGCTGCAGCTCTACAGTGGGATTAGCTTTACCAGCATCAGGGATAAAAGTAAAAGAGTCAAAGGATGCTCTCTGCCTGGTTTCCCAACAGTCCTTTAATCCTGAGATCTGGAAGCAAAAGAGGGCCAGACCAGCCTTAGAGGGGTTTACAAATACAAAATCGGTGGGCAGGTACAAACAGCCAGCCAATGAGATAACTTTAGGGGAGGAGTAAGGGGAGTGGTTTACAGAGCCAGTTCCAATGAGAGTAAAGGGGAGGAGAAAGGGGAGTGGTTTACATCAGGGGTGGATACCACTTTGGAAGCAGCCATTATCAGAGAACCCAGATTACAAAACTGAAAGCTGATGCCTTGGACTTTTGGGTTTTCTATTCTGCATTTGTGTGTGATTTTTGTTCAGGGTACTGAGATCCTTTCACAGAGTGAAGAAGACACAACAATCCTACTCCAATTGGAACTCAAGGACACCTTTTCCAAACTTCAGGCTCAAAGTGAAACAACGTAGAAGGAAGAGGGCAGGCAAATGAAGCTCTTTTATGCAGATGGACCCAAACATATAAAAAGAGTGTGGTCTTGGGACTGGCCCCCCGTCCCTTTGGCCTCCATCTTTGGAGCCATCCAGACAGAGCCTGATTTGTAACACTGGTGCTGTCTGGGGGTGACCTCTCAATAAATATCCTTTATTCCCCTAACTCCGTCTAGCCTCTGTTCCAGCTCTTCCAGGCATCATAACACAAGCATTAACTGCAACAACATTGTCTAGCTGTTTTGAAAAGTAGACCACAGCCCTTTGCTGGTTTCCAAGGTGCTGTACCAGTACCCCCAGAGCAACATTCAGTTGCTCATATGTAGAGTTAAAAAGACTTACTAAAGTCTGGCAGCCCCAGAGCTGGGGGTTGACATCAAGGAATGTTTCAGCTGTTTAAAGGTAGCCCTTGTGCTCTCTGTCCACATGATGGTTCCCTTTTTGGCTGTTTTAAGGGCTCCATACAGAGGCTTTACCAGTAGTCCATAATTTGGTATCCACAAACAACACCAACCTACCATTCCCAGGAAGGCTTGCATCTCTTATGGTGTAGGGCTCTAGAAGATGGCAGATGGCTTCTTTCCATTCTCTGCTAAGTTGTCAATGTCCATGTAAAATTTCTAGCCCTGAGTTTCCCTGGGAACCTGTGCCTTCTCTTTTGAGACTCTATACCCGCTTAGTCCCAAAAATTTCAACAGATGTACAGTGAGCTGGATGCAGTCATCTTGTGTTTTAGCTGCAGTCAAGATATCATCAACATATTGAAGAATTACCCCTCCTGGTTTTTGTTTTTTCCAGTCCTCCAGTTCCAGTTCAGAATAGAGCTGCTACTGATTTTTTGCTTTTGGCGCATGGACACAGTTGCGAAGTTTTTGAAGGTTTATGATGCGTGAACTTATCCAACAATTCTCAGTCTATACATGCCAGCATATAAGCCCTTCGAGATAGTGTTACCAAATTAAAGGTTGTAGATGATAGCGATTGGCTTGGACACATACTTGTGGGATGAGGGCTTACTGGCTGCCTTAAGCATTTAGTTAAAATAAGAATTTATATTTTAACCATACTATTTCTTATGATGATTTGTTTGCAATGTGTTTTGCAATGTGTTCAGAGACTGATTGATAAGTCCACAACAAAGATTTTACTGGTAGAAAAGAAAGAGGGAGATATGGGAATATAGCTGTGTCACGATCCACTCGCACAAGCGGGGGTCATGATGGTTCGTTTTCCCGATCTCAGAGTGCAAAAGGACAAACAGAAAATGGGACTCTCAGTTTAATCACAGCAGAGCACTTTTATTGAGTGCCAACAACAATTATGCGACAGAAAAGGGAGAGAAAAATGTAGAGAGAGAGAGAAAAAAAGGGGGGAATATAGCTACCAATGGAGAGACGAAATCCTCGTGGTCCAGCCAATAGATCCATCTTCCTCTCATGGGGGTGCACCCGAGTGGCTTCAGAAAATTAAGGTTTTATAGTCTTTCTCCAAAGTGAGTGGCATCAGGCCAAGAGGAGGGGGTGAGGGTGAGGCTGTGGTGGTGAGACCCATTGTTTCATGCCTGGTACATCGTGGTGCATCAGCCCTCCACATGGTCGTGAGGTACATGCAGGAGAACAGTACAGGCCATTACTTATCAGTCCTTGCTCAAGCAAGTTTATCGTGGCAGCACGGCAGGCACAGGTGCAGACAATCACTGTACTGGCATCCACCTCAACCAGGCCAGAACTGCAGCTGGGATTTTCAGGGTCTCAGCCTCTGTCCGTGTGACGGTTGTGAGGCAGATGAGGGAACCTTCAGACCATCTCTTACAAGCTGGAGAGCAGGACTGGGAGTACTGCTCAACTCGTGACAGAAATGGATGTGCTAGCTCTAGTAGAACACAAGCCTTGGCAAAAGAAAGCAGAACCCTGAAGCAAGAGATAACAGTGTGCTTTCGTATGCTGTGTTTGCGAAAAAACATGCAATACTGTACATGCCTGTGCGAGTCTGTGCAAAGCTATGATTAAGCAATGTTACTAGGATACATAAATGTTGCAATCACTGCTATTTTTAGCTACAGCTGAAAAGGTATAAAGACTGAGCTTTTGGTATCAATAAACAGCTTCTTGCATATGAGCAATGAGGTCCTGTCTCTCTCTCAATCGCCATCACCTACCCAATAATGGCATTGGGAATTGGTGAGTCACTCAGTGTTTTCCTAACTTAAATTTTAAAGGTTGGAAGAAAGGACTTGTTTCCCTTACCCCTGTGGCACTGATCACCTTAACAGTATCTTGACTCAGTTTCCCTTTTAAAGTATTTAACATAAAATATGTTGCCCCCGTATCCACCTGAAATTCAACATCATCTTTCCCCAGCTTAGCTACAACTGAAGGCTTTGCTGGGGGTGACACCTGTCAGTTCCTATTCACAGCTAATTCAGGAGCTGGGGGTATCTCTTTCGCCCACATTGGACAGTCGTTCTTCTAGTGTCCCTTTTTCTTGCAAATAGCACATTGATCTTTGTCTGGAGGAAAAGGAGGAGTACTGCTTTTCAATGCATGAGATGACTTTCCCTGATCACCCCTTTTATTCTGGTGGCATCTATCCCCATCTGTTGAATCTCTGGTTTGATATACTTTCCAGCTTGTATTCAACAATTTACTTATGTCATGTGTCTCATCTATCTTTTGAAGCTTTTACCTTATGTCATCTGCAGATTGGCCTATAAACAAATCAGTCAGGTGAGTCTGCTCTGCAGGTGCATCAAGGTCCAGATTTGAGTCTTTTGGTACAGCCTCTTAAGGCTATTCAAGAAGTGTGTAGGGGCATAATTTCTGGCTTGTCTGACTTAGTATAATTTAGACTAATGCACTGCTTTAAGGATGGCATGTTTTAGGCCAAGTACTATCCAGTTCTGATAACATTTTAACTTTACCATTTGTTCTGCCACATTAGGGTCCCACCCTGGGTCAGTTAAAGGGAAAATATCATTAACTGGCTCTTGAAGACTTCCAGCTGTAATTAAAGTCTCTATAGCAGATATAGCAGCCTTATTAACCATCTCTTTTTCTGTTTCATCTAGTAATGTGTCTAGCATTGCATTCAGATTACTCCAGTCTGGGTTTTGTGTCTTAATAGCCTTGGTCACAAGATTAGCTACCTTCTCTGGATTGTCTCTATACTGTCCAACTGGGGCTTTCCACTGCTGCAGTTCTAAGAGGGAAAATGGTGTTTTTATGCAAATCACACCTTGGTTCCAAACAGCTAGTCTCAGAGGTGCATGTATGGCAGGCTTTTCCCTTTCTGATTCTCCCTATTTAGATCTGGTTCATTTTGCCACTGAGTCTGGTGCTTCTATGGCCTCTTGGGCTGCTTTTCCCCTTTTCCTTCCGGCTACAGTGTCTGCAGCAGCTTTGTCTTCGGTTTCATCTTTTGAGGAGTTACCTGTATTGGAACCACCCTGCTTGCTTTTAATTGGGGCTGTTCTACTGGTACTGGGTGTTACATTTGCTAAATGCCAGCTGGAGGCCGTTCCCTTAGCTTTCACGGTAACGGTGCGGCGGGGCAGTACAGCAACCAGGCCCTGTCCCCGTCTCTGGGGCCGTTGGGGGCAATGGTGGACCCACCTCCATCTCCACCCTCGTCTCCACCCGTGGGGCTGTTCCCTGGGTGGTCGGGGGCAGTGGCACACCTGCCTCTATCTCCATCCCCTCCACCAGGGTGGGTGGAGGCAACAGTGTCGAGTGTCCTCTCCATCCCCACTAGTGGGGGAGGCAAGGGGGAGGTGCCCCCTCCCCCGCAAAGCGGGCGCCACCATATCCACATCAGCCATGTCAGATTTATCAATATAGACTGGGCTAGAAAGAGGCTCTCCCTTCTTATCCTTTCCTTTCCCTCTTAAAACCATCTCAAAACAGCCTTTCTCAGGTTCATATGCCTCTGATCTGTTTAAGAATATTGCAAATCTACATATCTTAATTCTTGCCATCTTCTCTGAGACTGAAATTCTGATAATAGTTCTGTTATTAATCCACTTTCTAGGCTGCCAAACCCCTCCTTCTAATCTCTGAATTGGCCAGGACTGTGTAGTTTTATTAACTCTTCCGTGATAAGAGGGGTTCTCCTGCCAGTTAATAAACACCAATGTTTTAATATTTAATCTAATGGGGAATCACAGGCTATCTTGCATGCCTTCACTGGAATATACACACCCCATGTTCTTATTTATAAACAGGAAAAAAAACACTGAGAAAAGAGCTACTAGCCAGACTCTGACCAGGGATTCAGACTTACACTTCCCACTCCTAGAGCAAACAAACTAAGCTGTGTATTATCCCTAGAGACTATAAAGAAAACGAAAATACTGCCCATGCAGAAACCTCGCTCCCTGGGATTTGAACGACTGCTCAACCACCAACGCTTTACCCTGCACACAACAGGCTGAGCTGCATGTCTGCTGTCTTCAGGACGTGTAAAGAGGAAAGGGCATGCATATTCCCCCACAGCTTCCATGCAGGAACAGGGATCAGGGATCTACCCACCCTCTCTGCAAGCACCCCTGGCTGCTTCCCGCCCCACCAGAACCTCCAGAGATCTCCAGATACAGAATCCGCAGATGTTAGCAATGAAATACCACCTTTTTCTTGTACCTTCCTTCCATGCCAGGTCTTCTTGGAACTTCCATGTACTTCTCAGGCCAGAAAAGTGAGGGGCAGGGTGGGTTGATTCTTGATCCAAGAAACTATATCAAGCGGTTTCAGCCTGTTTCAGCAGTTTGCCGGAAACTGATGCCTTTTTCTCTGGTCCTAGAAATATGAGCCAGACACAGTTACGGTGATAAAAAGGGGTACCTTTATATAAGGATCCTTAGGTGCACAGTCCATCAGGTGAAAAACGCCAAAGATGCACACCTCATTTTTATAGATTCTGCAAATTAGCATATCTGACAAGAGCCCCCCAATTAGCAGCATGCCTGGTGAAGTAATCTCCTCCAGCTCTAGCACCTTGTCCCGGTTTTAAAGACAGTTATCTGTCAGGGAAGGCAGAAAAAAATCGTAAGCCCCCACCCTCTCCCTCCGAATTATTATATCTCGAAAACACGGAGTTCTCAGGCAGAGATATGGGGATAGGAATAACAGTTCTTTACTAATNCCGGGCCGGTGGAGGAGATGGATCAGCAGCTCCGCGGTGGCAGCTGGGGCTGCAGCACGTCCGGCAGGACAGGGGAGCGGAGGCCACAAACGGAGATGAAGAAGCAGAAGCAGAAGAAACAGCCGTTCCGTCTGGATGATGGCAACAACCTCTTCCCCCAGCAGAAACAGCTCCGAGAGTGTCTGTGTTGCCCTCCCAGAAGGACCCAAAACCAAAAACCGGCTCTCCTTCCCACTGCCCCCGGGGCTCAGCCGATCCTTTTGTCTTTTAAAGTACCGATGATGTACCAGCCATCAGGCTTTTTCTCTCAGCTAAATGGGAAAAATTCTAACAGCTAAGAAACGAAAAAAAAAAAAAACATGTAACCCCCAACACACCTTCAAAATCCTCCCCTCTTCAGATGTGGACTAGGGGTTCTGGAATTTGTTTTGTCTTTCTGCCTAGGTGTCCCAGTTTAGGGCAAATTTGGGAGAAAACCTCCAAATGGTGTCCCTCCAGAAAGCACATTCAAGTGGCCCCTCCCCCAACTGGTTCGGGAAAAGATTTCCTTGGAGAAAAGTAGAAAAAACCTGTTTATTTAACAGAAATTGAATAATATTAAACAATAAGACCTCTCACTGTTTGAAGAGATGCCAAATCCAGAAAAGTCTTTTTCATGGGGTGTAGCTCAGCTTGTTCAGTCTCTTATCAGTCCCTCTCCTGTGCTGGAAAGTGCTGGGGCCCCGGCTCTGGTGGCCCAAAGACATGAGCTCCCCGTGTTTTTCTGGGTATTCAGTCCAGAGCAGGTTTGAACAGATCTAAGAAAAAAGAAAAAAAAACAGTCCAGAGAACTTCTCTGTCTCAGCTAGCTAAAAACTAACTAAAAGGAGAGCTCTGTCCCACTGTCTGTCCATGCTGCAGACAACATAGTCTGGAGAAGGATGCAGAGGAGTGAGTGCCGTTTCTGAAAAGAAACTGCATGCTTCTTCTTTCCCCCTCTTCGTTCTTGAAACCAGTCTTAAAGATGCAGAACTCAATATCCAGCATAAACAGATGATTGGGGATACAAGCATGATAAAGTCACCTCTGGACACTAGGAAAATACTGAAGCTAAGCTACAATAATAGACTACAGAGCTACAAATATACTCATAAAAATACAGAAAATATATAAAAGAAAAAAGGTAAAAATCCAGACGGCATCATGTTGCATTGGAACTTGCTGAGGGGGCATCTACCCCTTCATCCAAGTCACTGATGAGCAAGTTTAACAACACTGGGCCCAATAAAGAATCCTGGGGAGCATCACTACTGACAGGCCTCCAACTAGACCCTGTGCCACCGATCACTTTGCCAGCTCTGTGGAGCTCGGCAGTGGCCTAAGGACTGCAGAGAAGTTCCAAAAAGACCTAGCACAGAAGGGAGGTATGATAAAAAGGTGATTTCATTGCTAGCATCTGTGGGTTCTCCAACACTAAAGTTGTGTTAAGGAGGGAATAATTTATTCAGGCCTGAGATGCATGCAGGAGATCCTAACGTGGACACATGATTCTACAAGTGTGTTGCTTATATGCATTCACTACATGCATATCACAATTTGCCCATTACCATAAATCCCACCCCAAGTTCCCAGAGTCCCAGAGTCCTTTGTTTTGTCTACCGCAGCATTCTTGAGCCAGATGTCTTCTTCTTATCTTCCAAATGTCCTTGCTGAAAGCAGCTTTTGCATTCCTTGTTTCTCTGCTAAAAGTTTCACAGGCACAGTAAAAATTGAATTAACCCTTTTGATATCAATGCATCCCTTTGAAACTTATCAAATTCCTTAAGGCCATTTGATAAGTTTCAATTCAATTCCTATCTATAGTCACATACATCCTCACAAGATCGTGATTAATTTTTCTATGAACACAATTAACAGCAAGACTGGTAATTACTACAATAATTGCTACAAATGCAATTAAGATGATTTCCAGTCCCTTAGCCAGCCATCATCTGAGGGACCACCCCCCTATTCCTTGAAGAATTTTATTAAGCCAATTAGTTTCAGAAGCCTTTTGGATAGTGTCCCAAACGAATGTGTTTGAGATCGCTCAAAAAATCACCAGCAAGGGTATGAGCAAAAGTCAGATTTAATACTAAACTACAAAGCACAACAGATTCATTGGCAAGATACACTTTCCTTACAAAGGGCACCTAAGGCACAACAGGGAAAGCAAGCAACAACAAAATCAAACAAAATCCAGGCAATCAAAACAGAAATTAATTGAAACTACCTAGGTATGTTTGTGTGTCTGTGTGTAAAGACGGTATAAAGAAGGATGAAAAGGAATGCAGCCTAAAGCTTAACAACACTTAAACTTAACAGTACTTTAACATAACTTATACCTTAATTTATAGTTTAACTTAACAATCTAACAGAGAAATAGCACTTAACAGCATTTAGCCAAATTTATAACTATAATTTAACTTCCAGATTTTCTATAGCATATGTGCAAGGGGTATGCACGCAGACATAGTGCAAGATAAGGTACCTGTGAAAAATTTCCCTCAGAGGTCAGTGAAAATACTCACTTCAGATGCTTTTGTATCTCCCAACAAGCAAAGGATCAGGCCTTGAGGAGTGAGGGTACTGGCTCAGGACATGTCACGTTTTGGCGATCCTCCAGGTATAGCAAACCTGAGCATTTGCTGGCTCTCAGAGATGTCCCACTTAGAGGGAGATTGCTGGTTGCAAGCTCTCTGCAGCCCAGGAGAGCTCAAAGGGCCCCATCTTGGACCACTGTTTATAGGGTTGCAAGAGAATGGGCTTCAGACATAACAATTTTTTCATCCTGGCTAGAGTTTGCATTGGCACTTCCCTTGAAAGTGAGAATAGGAATGTTATGCCATTCAGGACAGGGAAATATTTTCCAGGGCTGGTCATGAGAAAAAACAGAAGCTCATTAGGAGTTCCTGAAAGCAGATAGCGTTTGTTGATAAGCTCAGAAAGAGCTGAGCCTAAGTGGTGTTTTCGAGGACAAGGCCTAACAAGCATTTTCTCAGTTCACACTGCAGCCTGGGAGGGAGTAGGGGGGAATGCACCACCACAGACAGCATTGCTGTCTTCAGCAGCTTGTCACAATCCTCTTGTAATAGACTCCATCTATCATTAATTTGTTCAGTGTGTATTAAAACTTGTTTTAGCTGCTAGTGTGTATTAGCATTTGTCTAACCACTCTTGTTGTAATAGATTCCGTCTATCATTAATTTGTTCAGTGTGTATTAGAACCTGTTTTAGTTGTTAGTGCGTATTAGCATTTGTCTACCTGCTTTAATTAGGTAGTACCAGAATTAGTCTGTTCAGAAGATCATGAAACCATTTCTGCAATACAGAAAATACACGGTCACCTGAAAGAGAACATAAACCCCTTCCCAAAATATTTCCTAAGCAAAAGAAACCAAGAAATTTCAAAAGTTGGGGGAAATCTGAACTGAGCCCTGGTTAAAAGACAAAAAGA